>BHFV01000754.1:0-15905 GCA_003568905.1 Trebouxiophyceae sp. KSI-1
CGCTGGGCAAGCGTTTCGCCCGCGCAAGGGCCAAAACGGCCTCTCTGCGATGGCTCCTGCGGTATTCCCGCTGGCGGACTGCCACCCGAGCATTCTGCAGCGCGTCATCGGCCTGTGCGACAAGGGAGACCTGTTCTTGCTGCGTCTGGTCCGCCATCGGTTCTGCCTATGCCACCTCGAGCTTCCTGCTCAGCTGGCAGTGCCTCACTGAAGCGACTGGTGCAGGTCTCCCGGCGCTTCAGAGATGCTGTGGGCCAGCGAGTCAGGCGGCTGCGTCCCCACAAGTTGTCGGCCGGCCTGGCAGCCAAGTTCCCAAACCTGGTCTCGCTGGACCTGAGCTTTGCTCACCAATACCAAATTGATCGACACCAACTTTCAGCCCGCCTTTCCCTGCTGCTCCCGCAGCTGCCGCACCTGCGTGAGTTACTCTGCGTTCCCCTGGACAAGACGTGCCTCGATGATCAGGTTGGCTACCAGCTGGCATCCTGCTCAGTCATTTTTACCTTCAAACGTTGTGTGTTCTCTGACAAAGAATATTTCTTATTCGCAGTGGCTGCCTACGCTGAGGGCGCTTACCAGGCTGTGTATAAGTAGGGTGGAAAAGGACGACGTCTTTTTGGGCGTGGCGGCACGCTGCAGCTCCTTGCAGTGCCTGGCATTGGGTTACTACTGCAGTGGGCTGCGGTGGGCCACCTTGCACCAGGCGGCGGCCCAACTGGCTGGCACGCTGGTCAGAATTGAGGTCGATGCCAGGCTCGCCCCTCAGCAGCTGACTGAGAGCTTGCTGCCCCTCAACACAAGGTAAACTTGATGCCGCTCCCCCCGGCACCAGACGTTTTGTGCAGTGCGCAACTGCAGAAAAAGGCGTAGCTGCCGCGTCTGAAAGCTCCCAGCGTGTGTGCAGGAAGCTGCAGGTCCTCTGTGTGGAGTGCTACTCACTTGCTGCGGATGAGGACATTTGCAGCCAGCTGCGCAACTTCACCAGCCTGACTGCACTCGAGCTCTTTTGCGACCGCTTGACGGACGAGGGTCAGTAGCCCGCTCAGCAGCAGCTTTTTTGGACAAGTCAGCTGCAGAGTGTTGAGCAACAGGCTCAGTGCAACCGATCCTCCTGCCTGCAGGTATTTTGCAGCTGTGCGCTCTCACGCGGCTGACGAGTCTCAAGCTGCGGGCATCTGGGTACAGCTGTGCCGGCGTCGCGCAGCTCTCGCAGCTGCCGCGCCTCGCAGACCTCCGCTTGAGCGATGTCGTCCTGAGAGAGGCGGACGGCGCCAATGCACTGGGCAACGCCCTGGATGGGCTGTCCAGCTTGAGGCAGCTCAGTCTGCAGACCAGCGGCAGGTGAGGTGTCTGCCAGCTCATGCGTCTTGCTCCGCTGGCAGCGCAGAAGTGCGATGCGGTGGTGGCTTCTCTGACATATTATTACTGCTGCGCAGCGACCATAAGCTGAGCAGCATTTCAGGCGCCCAATCGCGCCTGACCAAGCTGGAGCTGATGGGCAGCTTCGAGCGTATTGGCGGCCCGCAATTGCTGGAGCCACTCACAGGGCTGCGCAACCTCCAGCTCATCTTCTCCAGCCGTGAGGAGTCGGAGATGCGCTGCTTGTCTGGTGCGGCAACCACTGCTTTGAAATTTCTCCCAATTCTGGTGGGGAAGACGGGGCAACTCACGCAGTGTGGGGCCTTGCCTGTCCGCAGGCCTGGTCCAGCTGACGTGCTTGGACATTGGTGGCCGCCAGCTTGAATCCGCTGGCGCCGGCTGGCTGGCGCGGCTGTCAGCGCTGCAGCAGCTCCGTCTGACAATTCAAAACATCACGGCAGAAGCTCTCCAGCTCTTGGCAGGGCTGCCTGTACTGCGCGCCCTGGACCTGTCGGAGCCGGTTACGCTGCCGTCGCTGGCGTCGCTGGAGCGCCTGCCGCTGGCGTGGCTGCGCCTGCCAAGCCACCTCATCCGGTCAGCAGTCGAGCTGCCAGAGCGGCTGCGAGTGCCGTTTTTGAAGGGCCGCCGCTGCTGCTTTGCCAGCCTGGGCTCAGAAGAGCTGCACACTGACTGGTGAGCGCTGGCCAGTCTGTATTTTCCCCACTGCTCACCGGCTGCCGATTGTCGGAAAGAGTGTGGATCACAGACAAAGCGAGACCTCGAGAATGCACCTGTTGTCATTTTGGTATACGTCCCGGGCCAGCGGTGACAAGCGAAAATAGGGAAGGCTTTGTTATGGGTGCTGATCCTCGTGCAAGGACAGCAGCTCCTCCCATCAGACGAGTCGGCACACGCATCTTGCATTGTGCGCTCCCCTCAGCCGCTGCAACTCCCTCGAGGTGGCGCTGTACAAGCCTCAACAACGAAGAAGACTCTCTGCGCACCTGCACCAGTACAACAGCGTGACCGCAGCACTCGCACAAGGGCTGCAAGCGAAAACAGGAAACAAAGCAATCAGTCGACAAAGTGGAGCTGGTCCGAGCCCAGGCTGTCAAAGCTGCTGCGACGGCCCTTCATCAAAGGCATCAGCAGCCGCTCTGTCAGCTCACCACCTGGCTGGTAGTGCTCTGGAAGGCGGCGTAGCCATGCCAGCGGCAGGCGCTCCAGCGGCGCCACCACCGGCGGCAGCAGAGATTCATTGAAAAGTACAGGGCGTGCGGCACGGGCAACTCTGCAAGTGCTTCAAGGGCTGCTGCAGTGGTTTGCGATCAAGCAGGCAGAGCTGTTGCAGCACCACCAGCCGCGCCAGCCAGCTCGCGCCGGTCGCTGAAAGCGCGAGCTGCACACCTGTGATGTCCAGACGGGTCAGCTGAAGCATGGCTGCAGCCAGACAGCGCCTCAAAACGCTGCAAAGCGGCTGCAGGCGTCTTGAGATGTCAGTAAGCTCGTCAGTGCTTCTTGCCGCACCGGACAAGCAGCGCAACTGGGACTCTGCTTTGGTCCGACAGCCGAGGCTGAGGCTGCGCAGCCCTGTGAGTTGCTTCAGAAAGGGCGACCCGCCGTTCTGATGGAGGTTCATGCATTGCTGGCTGCTGGACGGAGGCGACTGCCTCCGTCCAGCAGCGAATGGTCTTCCACGCCACGATCCAGCAAGGAACCATTCCCAAGGCGCTCTGGACGGTCTTCCTCCTGCCAGGCTGACGACGAATGCAAGGGGATTTTCCGAAACCCGGGCCAAAACGTACAGCAATGGCCGCGGTTCTCCCGCTGGCAGACTGCCACCCGAGCATCCTGCAGCGCATCATCGGCCTGTGCGACAAAGAGGATCTGTTCCTGCTGCGCCTGGTCCGCCTTCGAATCCGCCTTAGCCGCCGCTCGATGCTCGCCCAGCTTGCTTTGCTTGCGGTGGTGCCGCAATGATCCAAGCGACTGGCGCAGGTCTCCCGGCGGTTCAGGGATGCTGTGGGCCTGGGGGTCAGGCGGCTGCGTCCAAACGAATTGCCAGACGACTTGGCGGCCAAGTTCCCCAACCTACGCTCACTGGACCTGAGCCACCTCCCCTCTGCGCAAATCTCAGCCAACCTCCCTCGGCTACTGCCACAGCTGCCACACCTGCACGAGCTGCTCGGAACCTCCCTAAACAAGAGCTGCCTCGATGATCAGGTTGGCCACCGCCAATTGGAACCCCGCCACCTGCTCATCAAAAGCTTGTGCTCTCTGACGGAAGCATCTTGTTTGCAGTTGCTGCCGACGCTGCGGGGGCTGACGCGGCTGCGCGTCTGCACAGTGGAAAGCAAAGATGTCTTTCTGGGCGTGGCGGCCCGCTGCAGCTCCCTGCAATGCCTGGCAGTGAGTGACAGCTGCGAGGGGCTGCAATGGGAGACCCTGCACAAGGTGGTCGCCCAGCTCGCGGGCACACTGATCAGGATCGAGGAGCTGCCTTGTCTCAGGAAGGAGGCGCTGCTGCTGACGCAGCCGGCTAGCCAGCGCCTGCTGCCCTTCAACACCGGGTGAGCCTGCGTTCTGCCATGCACCAGCTGTGCTGTGCTCTCATCAGGCTGCTTACAAGCGTCTTCTCCTTTCATCTAAGCAGTCTGCTGGCTGGAGCGCAGGAAGCTCCAGGCCCTCCGGCTGGACTGCCAGTTCCTTGACGAGGACATCTGCGCCCGGCTACGCGCGATCACCAGCCTGACCGCGCTCGACATCGTGGGGGGAAAGACGTCCGATGAGGGTAGGCATGAGCATCATCAAACCGGGCTAGCAAATCACCTGTGCATGGACCCCTCCTGAGCGCCTTGCACATCGTCCTACAGGTTTCACGCAGCTGTGCGCGCTCACGCGCCTAACAAGCCTCAGCCTCTCCTCTGATGGGTACACCTGCGCAGGCATTGCGCAGCTCTCGCGGCTGCCGAGCCTCGCAGACCTTGGCCTGCTGGGCTATGGCGAGCGGGACGAGGAGCAACTCGGCGTCAACGCACTGGGCAACGCCCTGGCTGGGCTTTGCAGCCTGAGGCAGTTCAGGCTGGCGGCCGGCCTGTGAGCTGTCTGCCGAAGGATGCGGCACACTCTGCTTGCAGCGCAGTCCTTAGTGGTCCTGTTGTTTGACAGGCCACACCTGCTGCGCAGGATACTTGGCCTCGGCAGAATCACAGGAGCCCATTCCCGACTGACGCAGCTGGAGCTGATGGACAATTTCGGCTCCTGCGATGCGCCGGCACTGCTGCAGCCGCTCACCGGACTGCGCAGCCTCAAGCTGTGCTTCGAGGAGCAGGAGGAGTCGCTGCTGCGCTGCCTGTACGGTGGGGCTGTCACTGCTCCCTGGTACCCCGAGACGTGCAAAGTCACTTCAAAGAAGAAGCGGCCTGGCCGCAGGCATGGTCCAGCTCACCTGTTTCGACATCCAGTGCGGGCGACTGGTGCTTTCTGCTACCGGCACGAGCTGGCTGGCACCTCTGACGGCGCTGCAGCGATTGCGCCTGACTGGCCGCATCGCAGTCAGTGCTCTGCAACAACTGGCAGGGCTGTCCGTGCTGAGTGCCCTGGATCTGTCCGGGTCAAAATTGCTGCCATCGCTGGCGCCGCTGGAGCGCCTGCCGCTGATGTGGCTGCGCCTGCCAGCAGACTCCTCTGGCCGGTCTGCTGATGAGCTGCCGGAGCGGCTGCGGGTTCCATTTTTGAAGGGCCTCCGCTGCTGCTTTGCTGGCCTGAGCTCAGAAGAGCTGCATTCCGGCTGAGTGCCGGCAGGGCTACCTTCCCTCCCAAGACCCAATAAAAGCTGCCTGTTGCCGGCTGTGGGGGGGCTCACATACGGCAAGTTGGCAAGGTTGCTGTGGTTGTAAAGGTGCGCGAACTGCTGAGTCAAGGCTGCTCTCCAAGCAGTGCACTGTAAATCTGGATGACTGATACCCCGCGCTGCAACATGCTAGCGCTGCTGCTGGGCTCTGCACCACGCGGCGAGCAATCTGTCGCTGACAGCAAGTGGCCAGCCAGGCCTCCCTTTACCGGCCGGCAGATACGTGGGCAGCAGGCCGTTCCTGTGCATGCCCAATTTGCACCTGTGCAGCCCGCTCGCTCTTTCGCCACTCAGTATTCTTGGCCTGCCAATGGTGGGCACCCTCAGTGCTGTGCGACCAATTGCAGCACCTCACCCAATTGCTGAGCGCACACACGCCTGCTGCTCGCACGCCCTTGCAACAACGCACAGCCAGAGCAACGTGGTGTGAGCCTGCAAGCCATAACTTCAAGATTGTGTGAGCCTGCAAGCCATAACAGCAAGATTGCGGCGCCTGCTTGCAAGCTGGGAATGAACGAAGCCCACGAGAGGAATGTCAGCTTCGAGCTTGCTGCCAGAACAAACTGAGGCTTCAGGTGCCTTGCAGCAGCACCGAGTTAAGCAGCGTGTGCTGCTGGCGGCTCGCCGCCAGCAGCGCCCCGCCCTGTCGCCAAGCAAGCCGCACGGCTGCCAGCTAGAAGCCGCTGCAGGGTCTGGAGTGGAGGCCGGCGCCTCCAGGACTCCCATAAGGCCTGCGCCAGCTGAAGCAGCTGCCTGCCGGGCCAGGGCGGCCGCCACATTCCGGGGGCACACTGCCATCAAACTGGTGGCAGCAGATGGGCATTACTTTGCTGCAGCAGCTGGCAGCCCACCGCCGTGACAGCGAGGTGTAGGGCAAGTCCCCTGGCGCCTGGATGCCGACAGCTGCGGGGCGAGTCCGGCAGCACGCACCAGGAGGGCATCAAGGCAAGTGAGGGGCTGTGGCAAAGACGAAAGAGAAGGTAAAAGGATCAGCGCTAATCCAGCCGCAAACCTGCAGCCAGGACTGGCCAGTGTGTTGGCCTGGAGCCTACGTATGCGTCTCGTGAATTGGCCGCAACGGCGTGAATTGCCAATCGGCACGCATCCGCACCCGCCTAGCCGCAGCTGGCCCTTTCTCGTTGGTAGCAGTGGCCCCATGATTGGTAGCAGTGGCCTCGGGGGCCATCTTTAGCCAGGCTTGTTAGGCAAGCGTTTCGCCCGCAAGAGTCAAAAACGGCCTCTCTGCGATGGCTCCTGCGGTCTTCCCGCTGGCGGACTGCCACCCGAGCATTCTGCAGCGCATCATTGGCCTGTGCGACAAGGCGGACCTGTTCTTGCTACGCCTGGTCCGCCCTCGGAGTCTGCCAAGACATCTCGAGCTTCCCGCTCAGCTTGCCGTGCCTCGCTGAAGCGACTGGTGCAGGTGTCCCGGCGCTTCAGAGACGCTGTGGGCCAGCGCATTAAGCGGCTGTGCCCAAGCGAGCTGCCGACTGACCTGGCAGCCAAGTTCCCCAACCTGGTCTCGCTGGACCTGAGCTTTGCTCACCAATACCAAATTGATCGACACCAACTTTCAGCCCCAGCTCGCCTTTCCCTGCTGCTCCCGCAGCTGCCGCACCTGCGGGAGTTACTCTGCGTTCCCCTGGACAAGAGGTGCCTCGAGGATCAGGTCGGCCACCAGCTGGCATCCTGCCAATTCATTTCCACCTTCAAACGTTGTGTGTTCTCTGACGAATACTTCTTGTTCGCAGTGGCTGCCTTCGCTGAGGGCGCTTACCAGGCTGCGTATAAACAGGGTGGAAAATGACGATGTCTTTTTGGGCGTGGTGGCACGCTGCAGCTCCCTGCAGTGCCTGGCATTGGATTACAATTGCAGTGGGCTGGGGTGGGCAACCCTGCACCAGGTGGTGGCCCAGCTGGCTGGCACATTGATCAGCATCAAGGTCGTTCCCCGTCTCGTGCCTCAGCAGCTGACTGAGATTATACTGCCCCTGAACACAAGGTAAACAAGATTCCACTCCCTTGCGCCTGACGTTCTGTGCAGCGCGCAACTGCACGAGACGGCTGAGCTGCCGCGTTTCAGAGCGCCTGGCGTGTGTGCAGGAAGCTCGAGGTCCTATGTGTGGAGTGCTACTCTCTTGCTGCTGATGAGGACATCTGCGGCCAGCTGGGCGCCTTCACCAGCCTGACTGCGCTCGAGCTGACGTGTGACCGCTTGACGGATGATGGTTGGTAGCCCGCTCAGCAGCAGCCTTTATCAGACACCCCCTCAACAGGCTCGGTGTAGCCGATGCTCCTGCCTGCAGGTCTTTTGCAGCTGTGCGCTCTCACACGGCTGACAAGGCTCAAGCTGTGGGCATTGGGGTACAGCTGTGCCGGCGTCGCGCAGCTCTCACAGCTGCTGCGGCTCGCAGACCTCCGCTTGAGCGGTGCTGGTCCGGGCGAGGCGGATGGCGCCAATGCACTGGGCAACGCCCTGGATGGGCTGTCCAGCTTGAGGCAGCTCACTCTGCGGACCAGCGCCAGGTGAGGTGTCTGCCAGCTCATGTGTCTCGCTCTGCTGCCAGCGAAGAAGTGCGATGCGATTGTTGCGGCTTCTCTGACGTGTTATTACTGCTGCGCAGAAGCCTCAAGCTGAGTAGCATCGCAGGCGCCCAATCCCGGCTGACCAAGCTGGTTCTGATGAATGCCCTCGAGCATTTCAGCGGGCCAAACTTGCTGGAGCCACTCACAGGGCTGCGCAGCCTCAAGTTCATTTTCTCCGAATGGAAGGAGTTGGAGATGAGCTGCTTGTCTGGTGCAGCCGCTACTGCTGAGAATTCCTCCCAATTCGGGTGGGGAAAACGGAGCAAGTCACACAATGAGGGGCCTTGCCTGTCCGCAGGCCTGGTCCAGCTAACGTGTTTGGACATTTCTGGCCACCAGCTTGCGCTTTCATCCGCTGGCGCCGGCTGGCTGGCGCGGCTGACGGCGCTGCAGCAGCTCCGTCTGACAATTCAAAGCGTCACGGCAGAAGCTCTCCAGCTCTTGGCAGGGCTGCCTCTACTGCACGCCCTGGACCTGTCTGAGACGGGGACGCTGCCGTCGCTGGCGCCGCTGGAGCGCCTGCCGCTGGCGTGGCTGCGCCTGCCAAGCCACCCCATCCGGTCAGCAGTCGAGCTGCCGGAGCGGCTTCGGGCGCCGTTCCTGAAGGGCTGCCGCTGCAGCTTTGCCAGCCTGGGCTCAGAAGAGCTGCACTCTCCCTACTGAGCACATGCACAATGCCTGCTAGGGGCAAACAGCAAACATCTGGTGCATCTGCCCTGTAAGCGTAATCTCAGAGCAGGCCAAATTGGCCGAGAATTGCCCGCAGAATGCAATAATCACGATGCAATGCCACCTGCATGGCGTGAGCTGGGTGAGCCAGCAGTTGGTGGTAAGCTTATCTGACTGGCGCGATCTCACGATGGCAGCACCATGATGGACGCCCCGCTAGGGTGGTGGCTGGGCATCGCGAGAGATCAGGCAGGGCCACTGGGCATAATGGGCCACACAGCTTCAGAGTCTTTCAATCTGTACCAGTGCTTGCGACATGGGCTTTGTCTTATGCTCGCAATGCATGAGTAAGAAGCTTGCTTTTGGAACTTGGTGCTAACACATGTCGATTCGCTCGTTGCACACTGGGCAAGAAGTGACCAATCTGATAACTGCCCTGGAATGAGCGATGACAGGAGGCAGAATCCAGCAGTAGGCGTCAAAGCTTTGTCCATGTAAGCAACCACTCAAAAACGCGTTGGCGCTGCAAGCAGCAGAATCCTATGGCTCTCACTTGTTCCCAACGCCAGCCAAGCACAGCACCAAAGCCAACTGCTCCCCGAAGTGCTCGTAGTAGGTGCGACAGCTCTCCGCAGGGTGGGCCTCAGAACGCGGCAGCCGGCCGCCTGCAAGCAGCAAGGCATGTTGTCAGCCGCCTCAAGCTCGACGAGGCTTCCCAGGAGGAGGCGGTGCCATTGCAGCCAAAGACAAGCCTGGGCGGGACAAACAGGGGGCTCAAGCCTGCGGGCCTGTCGGCCTCTGAGGGTGGCGCATGTGTGCGCAAGCCAGGCAGCAAACCTGGATGCTCGACTCTTGTGCAGGCGGCCACAGTCCAGCGGCTGTGCACTGCGCCAGGACGAGAAATAGCGGCTGGGCATTGCACGAGGATCAGCGTCTGCAGGCAGCAGCATGAGAGCTCGGTGATCAGTGGCTTCTGCTTTCAGGCCGCAGCGAGCAGCAGCGGCCTGGGAAGCAGTTTGTCGTACTAGGCAGGGCGCTCGCCCACCAGTGGATTGATTGGTGAGCTCAAAAGCCACGCACAGAAGCCACAGACCAGCCCAGGAAAGCCCAAAATGTCTTCAAATAAGAGACGTTGCAGTGCCTTGTGAGGGAGGCGGGCAGCAGACCGCAGCTCCGGCGGCGTTGTCCTGCGGCGATGCCGAGCGCCGGTAACTCGGCCGGCACGCCGGGGGCCAGCATGCCTGGCAGCATGCCAATTTCGCAGCTGGCGCAGCGCAGCTGCAGCCGCCGTGCAGCGATGGTTGCCAGGTGAGCCGAGTGGGCAGCGCGGTCCATCTCCTCTGCGGCGTTTGGGTCTGTGAAGGGCACCATGCCCGTACCGGCAGCGCCGGCCGGCGCCCTGCCCTGCCTATATATATCAACTGTCCGCTGCGCAGTGGGCCTCGCAACCGTCAGCACAGCTGTGCTCGAAGGGGCAGTGCGAGGCAAATCCTAGGGCCAGGGCTTTAGGGGCTTGCCGCCGCGGTAAGGGTGCCTTGTTGACCACGACGAATGCGGTGGGCTCGGAGCCGTAGGTGGAGATGAAGGCACTGGAGGCGGGCAGTCATGTGCGTGGCGGTGCGGCCATCGGGCGTAAGGCACTGCGCAGGCAGCCATACACCCCCCGGCCGCGGGCCTGCCGGGCAGCAGCCGGCGCCGCTCGGCGGTCGTCAGCGCGCTGCCTGTGGCCTGCGGCTCAGACAGGGCAGGGACGCCACCCGGCCGGCCTCGATTGCGGCGCCGACCTCGCCGGGCACCAGGCAGTCTGGGGGCGTGCCCAGCAGCGGCGCCCGGCTTGCCCCCCGTCATGCGCGGTGAAAACGCCGTTGTCCTGGGACCTGCTGGTCCAGAGCCCCCTTGACGGCGGTGCTGCGAGACTGAGCAGCGACACGCGCCTCCAAGGCCTCCAGGGGGCTCCGTCCAGGGACGGTGTCAGCTGCCCACTCCTTGTCCGCCCGCCTGCGGCGCTGCACGAGCGTCTGGCAGTGGGTGCCCTGCTGCCGCATCTCCTCGCGGGTGTGCTGCAGGGCGCAGGCGGTGCTTCAGGCAGGGAGCTTCCAGCGGCGCGGGCGAGGGTGAGGTTGCTAGCGATGCGCTGCTGTAGCTGACAGAGGGAAATGGGAGGAGGGGGGAGGTAGAGAGCTCACGCCTGCAGCCAACCTAGCCGTAGGAGGATGGGGTGCCGCTGATGCTGCAGCTGCTTCAGCAGCTGCCCGTCTTAGCTCGCAGCGAATGGATGAAGGCCACCTGCCTGCCCACGAGGTCATCGCTGGGGTTGCCTGCCGTTGCCGGCAGCTTGTATCGAGGAGGCCGAGCCGGGACCTCCTGCGTGCAGGAGGATGTGGGTAAGCTAAACTGCTGCAGCCCACAGGCGGCTGAGACTGCATCATCAAAACCGCATGGAAGCAGCAGCTGGCTCGGTGCTCAAAATTCACATTTTAAACTCAGAAGCAGCCTGCCTCTGCCTCCAAAACAATCCCTCCACCTGTCTTCCTACTACGCAGGAACGGAGGCAAACAGAAGAAGCAAACTGGAGTACGGAAAGAAGGCACAGCGCGCCTGCCGGCATGCTTGAATGTTGACAGACGCACAGGCGGGCAGGGAGCCTGCTGTGTCCTGCTGGCGCAGCCCTAGGTGAGCCCCAGCAGGCGGCCTTTCATCGCATCCAGGGTATTCTTCATGTTGCCCATCTCGTTAGAGATGTCCCGGGTCGAGACCTGGATCCCGAAGACGTTCCTCAGGACCTGCAACGATCACAAGGCGATTGTCAGGCACCAGCAGCCTGGCCCCAACGTTACATTCCAGCAATGCCAGTGACACACCTTGAGGACGACCGCCTTGTTGATCGTTTTGTTTCCGATGGCATACTGGGCCTCAATGGCCGCGCAGGCCCCCGCCTCCTTGCAGCCAGCTTCTGCTCCAGCCACGTGCTCGTCAGGTTCAGACAGGGGAGCAGCTACAAGCAACGCGAGCCGGATGCGGTCAGCTGGAGCGGTGTCTGCTGCACCAGAGCAAGCATGGAGCCGAGCCAGCAGGGGCACGCAACAGGAGGAGAGGAGAGGAGCACACCATCTGGATCTTTGCCGGGCTCGCCTCGAGGAGGAGGCCGAGCTCTGCGACGGCGCGCTGCTCCACCGCTGCGTGCAGAGCGGACGATTGGCGAACGCAGCGCCGCCGCCGGAAGCAGCGCAGAAGGGCTGAGAACACCCGGCCGTAAGTGACGCCGGCCGCGACCGGCCAGTGCCGTGGGCGCTGCATGGAGTGCATGTGTCAGGGGGCCAGCAGAGCTGCGTGCCAAACCAACGCTTGCTTGGCTGGGGGAAAGCATCACCTCGAAAACTGCGGCAGGCGTTGCCTGCTCGCAGCTCCCCAAGGACTGCAGCACCGCCATCATCGCTGTGTCGGTGACGGCGGTCCAGGCCAGCGGCGCTGCAAAGGTGTGCTGGCAGCACTCCTCGTCCGATGCAGCCGGCTGTGCCGGCGCCGCCAGCTGCAGCGGTGCGCCGGCGGGCTGCAGCTGTTCATCCAGCGTGAGCTGGCGGCTGCGCGCCTGCAGCGACGGCCCAAAAGCTCAGCAAGAAGGCCACCTGCTACTGGCAGCCTAGCGCAAGGGCCAGTCGCACGCATTGCACGGACAGCACCCAGTTGCACAAGAAAAGGAAGGACACCTGGTCTGCGGGGAGGCTTGTGGAGCCCTCCCCCGCCCGCAGCTGAAATTGGCTGGCCGCCGCCTGGAAAACACCAGCCTGCCGCAGGGCCGCCAGGCGCCTGAACCAGTTGCTGGTGTGAGGCAGGCCCACCATCCAGGCCGCCAGCAGTGCCCGCTGGTCGGCGTGCACATCGTACTTGCACCCGAACCTGCAATCCACGCAGGTCACCTTGATGCCGGCAGCGCTGCCGGTTGCTGGCCAGACATCAGGCGGTGCTCCCAAGTAGGCAGGCAAGCGGGACCTTTGGAAAGTAATGGGAGGTTTGCCTGTCGGCCAGCGCGAGACCGCGCCGGGTGGCCCGGCTGGCGAGACCAAGCGACACCAGCTCGGCGGGCACGCCGAGGGCCAAGCCCCCCGCCAGCAGGTTGCGCTCAGCGCCCGAGCTGCGGAGCACCAGCCGCTGCATGCCGGTGGTGGCAAGGTGCGCCCAGAACTCAGCGCGCACTTCCTGGCTGGCAGCGTGCCGGTCGAGCTCGGGCGCCATGCAATGCTGGCTGCCCTGCCCAGCTGCCAGCCCCTTGCGGTGAATCCAGACGTCTTCTACATCACACGGCACCACGGCAGAGCCTGTCAGCCACTTCACTGCCAGCGCATGGCTGAGCTTGCGGCGCGGGTCAAAGAGGGGCAGGCGGCGGGGGCTTGCCTCCGCAGAACGGGGAGGCGTTCAGGAACACGCAGGTGGCGTGGCTGCTCTCGGGCGCGGCCAGAGCCTCGCCCAGGGTGTTGTGCGCAGCAGTGCTGCAGTCGTTGCCGCTGAGACTGGCCGCGTTTGGGTACTGAGCCAAGACGAAAGCTGCCGTGCGGCCGTCAGCCTCCTGCGCAGCAGCGCAGTGCCTGGCTCAGCAACAGCAGCAGCCCGCCAAGTCCCCCAATGACACCGCAGGCTGGCGGGCCCGTTCGGCAGGTGGGCATGGCAGTAGGAAACGGACCGCGCCTCCAGCGGCAGGGCGCTGCGGGACCTGTCGCCGGGGGCAGCGCGAGGGCCAGCCGCTCCGCCGGCACGCCCAGAGAGAGCATGCCCGGCCGCAGGCGGCGCTCGCAGCCGGCGGAGCGCAGGACCAGCCGCTGCACGGCGATCCCTGTCAGGTGGGCCCAGTAGGTGGCCTGCGCCAGGTCCGTCTGGGCGCCAGGGTTCAGCTCTGGCACCATGCAGCTGGCAGCCCGCCCGCCAGCGGCCCTGGCCTCGCAACCGCCGCGGGACATCCAGATTGAGGCTTCACCACCCGGCCGATGGCAGCAGGTCAGTGGCAGAGAAAGCTCGTCAAGAAGCCGTTTCAAAGCATGCAAGAGTCGAGGGGGCGAGCGCACTTCCGCAGGTCGGTGCGTTATTCAGCACCATGAAGCCGGCGTCGCCGCCACTGCCCAGCTTAAAAGCGCCCCTCAGGCACGCGCTGAGGGTGGTGCCCTCGTCATTCCCGCTGCGGCTATCGCTCGCCGAGCATTAGGAAAGCAAGAGCGCCTTCTCACCACTGGCCTGCCAAGCAGAGCCAATCACCTCCCATCAGTTGCTGCCAGCTAATGCTCGAAAGCAAACGCCCCCTTCTCACACCAAAGAACGAAGGCTGACATGCCCGGCCGCGAGGGCCGTGGCCAAACCGCCTGGAGCGAGGCAGTCAGGGACCATGTGCAGCAGCAGCAGCTGAAGCACCTGCGCGCCCGCAGCTGCGAAGGCGTGAGTGATTGCGGAAGCCTGCCGCTCCTGCGGGGGCAGGCCGGCCATCGCCCGGAAGACGGCTTCATAGGCCTGTCTGGCCTCTGCCGTCGTTGGGACGCTGCAAGCGAGAGCACAGGCAGAGTGAGCGGCGCAGAAAGTCCGCTCCCGGCCGTCAAGCGCGAGGAGGAGCGGCGGCCGCCGTACCCTGGGCGCGCCTCCATCGCCTCCCTGTACTGGTCAGCGGAGGCAAGCAGCCGCTCCAGCACCTCCAAGGGTCTGCCTGGGGCGAAAGGATGCTGCACCACACAGCCAACAGCAGCACTTTAGAAGCTGGAGTACGTGGGGGAAGGAAGTCAACGCAAAGGGTGCAGAGTGGCAGCGCACTAACGCAAGACAGTGCGATGTTGAGCACCAGGACGCTCTACTAGGAAGCTCGCGTCTGCTACCTTTGCTTGTTTTGAAGACGCCTCTTGCATTGGTCCGTGCCGCTGCGGCCGTCGCTTGCCGGGCATTGCGCAGCAAGCACAAGGACCTTGTTGTCGCCACCATCCTGCCAAGCAGAGCAAGGTTTCTCTCAGCAGCTGCCAGCAAATGCCGGCAAGCCAGCGCCATGGTGCCTGCAAGTGCATGCCCCGACCTGATCACCACTTTTCTGGGCGACAGGCAACTAAGGACTGTGTTCAAAAGCTGCTCCGGCATTGCCGCTGCATGGCACGCGAGCAGCTCGAAGGCTGCCGCTCGCCTGCCTTCAGAGCTCTTGGAGCAGGCGGCATGCTGCAGGCGCTAATGCAAGCTGGGGAGTCTGAAAGCCAGAAATTTGGTCATAACAGAGGCATACCACACCCTGGAGGCCCTTCTGCGCATGGACTAGGCGCCCAGCAGCTTCAAGCAGCACCCCCCTCGGATGCAAGAGTAAAGTGTGAATGGAGGAGCCGTAATCATACCATCAGCACTTGATAGCAGCCTCATCGAACATGATCGCCCAGATGAGGAGAAGCGTCCATGGTGTGGTGGGTTCTGCCTCCTGCAGGCCACCGTGTCGGAATCAGGCGGCGGCGGCGGCGGCGGCGGCGGCGGCGGAAGCAACGGCGTGAATGGCGCGAGGGAGGAGGCGGCACCTCCTCACCTTCGGATTGTAGCAAAGTGGTGGAGCACTGCGGCCGCACGAAAGCTCCAAATGCGATCGCGCGCGGGCAGGACGGCCTGCAGTCCGGAACAGGGCATCGTCAGGCGGCTTTGGCTGCTCGAAACGGCAGCCCGGCGCCGCGCTCCCGAGCAAGCTTCAGGACTCAATCTTGGCGGCAAAGCCGTTGTGGCGGCGTAGGCACCGATGTCCTTGCCGCACTTTTCTGAAACGGCTGCGCGCTGACCTGGTGGCGGCTGTTGACGCCGGCGGCGCACCTCACTCCTCCGGGCGCGGCGTGGACAGCCGCGGGGCGGATTGGCGCCGTCTCGCGGCCAGAGTTGCCGGCCGCCTTGACCTCGTGGGTTTCGCGCCCAAGGCACTTCTAGGCGCATCCGAGACACGCGCGCTCGCGAGTGCTGCATTTCTTGGCCGCTCCATCATGCTGGGTTGTGATGAAGCCAAGTTTGCCGTTTCTCCACACAACCGTTTTTCTCTCAGCCCCCTTCATGCACACAGTCCCCTTCCTCTGGCCTGCCCTGCATGCTGCTGCACTCCCAAGGGAGTAAATAAGACCATGCCCAGATGTTTTGTCGAAGGCAGCACACGGGGCCGTGTCAACCTCAGCCATCAGCACGAGGCCGGTGAGCAAACCTGACATGCCTTTTTTTACCAGCTGTTTGCATTTACATGCATGCAACACGGCAGCAGGCAGTGCTGCTGACCAGTGCACAAAAGAACGCAGCACCTCGATGGCCAGCAAGCCAGCCACCAGTGACTTTTCCAGCCCAGCTTGCTTCTCCCCGCGCAAGCATGCACGCAGGTGGAGTCTTCCGCCAAGCATGTCTGTGGATCCTGCCTGCTGTCACTGCCAGCCCATGTTTGCGGTATGAAGCGTCACCTCGCCTGTCT
>BHFV01000755.1:0-10615 GCA_003568905.1 Trebouxiophyceae sp. KSI-1
CGCGCCGCCGCCGCCGCCCGGCGGAGCAGCCGGCCAGGCTGCAGAGCCGCGGGCGGATGGCGCAGCTGGCCGGGCTCGCGAGGGCGAGGCGGGCCCGAGCGGCGAGTCAGGGGCCGACGATGCGGCTGCCAAGCTGGTGGCCAGCGTCACGAGCCTCTACAGGTGTGCATGGATCGCTCGCATGCCGTCAATTGCATGCTGCTGGCAGGCTCTTGTCTCGTGGCCATTGGAAACCTGTGGCTGCGTAGCACGGAGCCGAGCCATTTGGGCTACGGCAGCTCCGCCTGCCAGCCCCGCAGCTGGACCAGCCCCTCATCCACCGCCCTGCTGCCTGACAGTGCCCCCGGCAGCCCGTGCCACCGCAAGCTTGCTCACTGCCTTTGCTGATCGCATGTCTGCTGCGCCGCGCCGCAGGCCTGGTGGGCTGCTGCTGCCGGAGCAGCAGGAGCTCGGCGCGTCGCTGTGCACTTCGCTGCTCGGCCGCCTGTCGGCGCCGGGCGCGGACCTGTCTGCGTGGGGCAAGCAGGAGACGCAGGCGCGGCCGGCCGCGCACGCCCAGGCAGTGGTGCAGCTGCTCGCGCGGCTGACCAAGCAGCACTCGCTCGCCTCCAAGGTGCCCTCCCGACTGCCGCTGCACTGTTCGCTGACAACAGGCAGAGGCGCCGCGGGTTCAGAAGGGCTGAGGCCGCTTCATGCTGCTGCTGCTGCTGCCAGCTCAGCCACTCTCCAAGGGCGCCTCTCCAGCTACCCCTCTGGGCTCCTGCTGTCGCACCGTTTCACCACACTCGACCATGGCGTTGCATGCCACCCAGCCCGCCGCAGGCTTCCCCCCAAAGCAGCCTGTTGAGGAGCGGGCCTGGCGCCGCCGCAGGCGCTGCGCGCCGGAACGCACCGGCAGCTGCTGGCGCTGCCCGCGGCCGCCATGTGCCCCGAGCTGACCGCGCACATGTGTGCCGTCATGCGCCACCTTCTGGAGGACCCCGCCACGCTGGCGGCCGCCATGGAGGCGGAGATCCGGAGCACGCTCGCGCCGATGGGGCGACCCGGCGGTGACTCATCGCTCGATTACGCATCGAGGCGTCAGCCGGCAGCGAGGCCTGAGCAGTTCGCGCGCAAGCTGGGCAGGCGTGCCTGCCGAGAGAGGGGCAGCTGAATGCAGCATGCTGAGCATCATTGAGAGGCACTGTGTGCATGGCGCTGCGCACATACTCTCATGAAAGCATGTCTGCCCTCATGGAACGCATCTCACAGGGGCGGGGGCGCCGCCGGCGCGGAGTTCCTCCTGCTGCTGGAGTCCTGGAGACGCTGCAGCCCTGGAGCCTGTCTGACGAGCGCCTGGCGTGTCCCCCTGCAGATGGCGACGCCTCCGGCGGCGGCATGCCGCTGCGGCTCTTCCTGAGCAGCATGGCGCCGGTCATCGGGCGCGACCCCGCCCGATTCGCCGAGGCGCTGCTGGTCACATGCAGCGTGAGTCGGGAGACCGGGCGGGCCATGATCGCCCTGAAACCGCCCAAGGCAGCCCCCCCCCCCTTCTCGCAACATGTACTCGCAAGAATCAGCAGCACGCGAGCGCGTCAGTCACGCAGCCAAGGCTCTCTGAGCAGTGCCACTGCTGCATGCTGCCATTCCTCTTGCTGCTTCGCTGCAGGCCTTCCTGCTGCTGCTTCCAGCCGCGTGCATGCCGCTTCCTGGCAGCTTTACATGTGCCATGCGGCCTGCCACTGAGCGCCACATTCCTGGTGTGGCCCCAGCCCAGCTGAGCCGCGCAGGCAGCTGACGCTTTCTGATTGCTGGCCTGCAGACGGCGGCAGGAGGCCCGGCAGGGCCCGGCACGGCTGCCAAGGCTCGGCCCGAGGACGCCGGCGAGCGGCCGGCGGCTGACGAGTCGGCGCCTGGCAGCGCTGCGCCGCCCGGCCGCGGTGAGGAGGCGCCCAGGAGCCAGCTGCGGCGGCGCGGCTCCATTGATGCGCGAACGCCCAAGCACAAGGACGCCTCCAAGGTGGGCCCCGATGTCACTGCCCACCTAGCTTCCGAAGGCTGCGGGTTTGGCAGTTGTCATGGCCCATGCTGGGAGCCTGCCCTGATGGCAGCTTGCCTCAGCGCGGCATGTGACTGCAGCCAGACAAACTCCGCCTTATCTCACTGCCACAGATGCACGCGTGGCACTGAGCAGCTGCATGCAAGCGGTGGCGGCTGCTTGTGGCGGCTGCCGGGGGCTGACTGAAGTCTCTGCGCGGCCGCAGGAGGTGCCCAAAAGCAGCGCCAAGGCCGGCCGCAAGGCGGTGCCAGCCTCCTTTGTGGAGGTCATAGACACGCTGCTGGACCACGTGCTGCAGCACCGGCCCAAGGCAGAGGCCCAGCAGCCGGACGCCCAGCCGGCCGCTGGCCAGGGCGCTCGTGAGCAGGCGTCGGCCGAGCCTGGCGGCACAGCAGGCATGCCCACTTCCCCTTCAGCTGCCGCGCCTGCAGCGCTGTGAGTGCCAGGGCGGCTGGCAGGAGCCTCAGGGAACGGGCACAGTGCTGTGACTAATGCTGCTACTGTTGTGCAGCAGCAGACGGTCTGGCATTTGTATTTGCATTCGCCTCCGCAGCGAGCAGCGCCAGACTGGAATGCAAGAGACTGATGCGGGCGGCTCCGGCTGTGCAGCCATGGAGGAGGGCTCGCCCGCGCCGACGCAGGCTGATGCTGCCCCCGCGGCCGCAGCCGCTGCCGGCGCGGCAGGCAGTGCAGGCGGTGCCGGTGCAGCCCAGGCAGCCGGTGCTGAGGCAGATGGCCAGGCGCGCCCTTGCCTCGCCCTTGCCTCAATACAAGCAGGCTTACAGAGAAGCAATCGGGGGCCTGCCAGTTGCCGCCGCGAGCCCTTGCCGCTGCAGCCCCATGGCTTGCTGCCGGCGCAACAGCCGCACAGCGCGCCTATCCTTCTTGCCACTCCCCTGTTGCAGCCAAGTACCAAAACCTACAAACAAGAAGAGGATAGCTGAGAAAAAATTGCTGTCCGCATCGGCCATATCTGGCAACCCACGATGGCCTGAGCGGCCTGAGAGGCGTGTCCGCTCTGTGCCTCTTGCAGGCGCTGTCGGCGGCCGAGCACGAGGCGCTGCTGCAGTGCGTGGCCCTGAAGATGCTGAGCGATTTCACGCTCATGTACGGCTCCAGCATCGGCGTGCTGCTGCGGCGCGACGCCGAGGCCGGGCAGCGCTCGGCCGGCGGCTCCCCCAAGGCCGCCCAGGCCAAGACGCCGCGGCGGGAAGCTGCTCGGCAGCCGGGCGCGCTGTTCCGGTGCGCTGCTCTCCCACACGATGCAAGTTGCTTGCTGTGCAGAGTGGTGTGTGTGCGTTTGGGCAAAAGGGGGAGGGCCTGCGGCTGTATCAGCACCTGGAAAAGCGCGCATCACCACGCCCACTGGGGACTGCGGCCGTGGTTAGTCTTCAAGTTGGGAAAAGGGGGGTAAGAATTTGGAAGCAACTGCAGCCGGCTATCAGCAGCACCTGCCTCATCGGCGCAGTTCTGCCTGGCCGGCTGCCGCCCGGCCGCTCAGCCCGCGAGCTGCGCACCGCTTGCCTGCAGGCACCTGATGGGCGCGCACCTGGCGGGGGACCCCGAGCCCGGCTGGGTGTCGCACGCGCTCGCGCAGCAGGCCAGCCACTTCCTGCTGGCGGTCTCGATCCGCTCGGCTGAGGGCCGCCGCCGCATCGTCGCCTGCATCGTGGAGGGGCTGGCCGGCGGCCCCGCGCCCGACGGCCAGGCGGCGCCCGCCAAGCCGCCGATGTACAAGGTTGGAGCCATCTGCCTGCCGGCTCAGTCATGAGGCCTTCTTGGCTCATGCTGTGCCTGGCAGGGCTGTGCAGTCATCCTCCAGCATGCAGCCGTCTCTGTTTGGCCCTGCTGCTCAAGACCTCGCACCATGCCTTTCAGTGTGGGCCTTGCTGCATACTTCCCTCCTTGCAGCGGAGCTACCGCCAGCCTCTGCCGCCGGGGCCTGCCGCCGTCCCCGCTCATGTCCCTCCGCACCCTTTCCGCCCCACCAGCCCCACTCGCCGCCATGCATTTCATGCAGACTGATCCCATGCAGCAGGCACTCACACACCTGGCAGCCTGACGACACAGACAGCCCGCATCAGAGCCGCCGCCTGACACCCAGCTGCCCCACCCGCCTGCCAGATCAAGGCGCTGGTGGAGCTGGCGACCAGCCTCATGTGCATCGCGCCCTCCCCCAGCAGCAGGGGCGCCGGCGGCTCCTTCAGCCACTTCCAGGACGTCATGCGCGCGCTGCTGGACGCGGGGCTGCTGCGTGCGCTGCTGCGAGTGCTGCGCGGCCTGGACACGGCGCACCCAAAGGCACGCGCCCTGCCCTGCCCTGCTTGGAACTCTGCTCATGGGCATCGCGGCGCAGCGCGGCGCTGAAAGGGCGCTGGCTAGCCTGAGAGGCGGAGCTTGGGGAGGGCCTTGGGGAAAGGCGGGATTTGACCAGGGAATCTCTTCTAAGAGCAACAGAAGGGCAACAGATCCCAGATGCTCTGAAGAGCAACGTTCACGGCTCGTGCCCGCTGGCATCAAGTGTGCCAGTCGTCGATGCAGCCTGTGACGTGCTGCCATTGCTGGGAGGAGAAGGAAGGGGGCTTTGCTTGCAGCAGCAGCTGCTCGGCTGCAAGCTGCTGGAGGCAGCAGCTGAGGCCTGCCGACCACTGAGCCCGGCTGCTACTGCCCTTCTGCACTGCAGGCGCCGCAGCTGATCAACGCCATCCTGAAGCCGTTCGAGGTGCTCACGCGCTCCTTCCTGTGGCGGCAGCGCGCCGACGCACCCGGCGGGCAGGCGGAGAGCGCCAAGGAGGGCGCACCTGAGGGCGCCGCGGCGGCGCCCGGCGGCCCGCCTGGCACCGGGCAGCAGCCGCGCAGAGAGGCGAGCCCCTCTCACCCAGCCAAAGCCTCATGCAAATAGCTGCCGCTCTGTTGCATGGGGGCACGAGTCTGCGGATGCAGCGTCAGCTGCAGCAGCTCGCGAGTCTGCTGCTTCCTGGGTCTTCCCTACCAGATCCTCTCGGCTTCCTGGCAGCTTCTCGTCACCTTCCTGACAGCTACCTGGCAGCCTCTCCAGACAGGCCTGCACCATTAATCCCCTGCCAAAGAGCCGCCGGTTGGCTGGCGGCTGCGACAGGCGCCTTCAAGGAGCTGCAGCTGTAATGCATGCGCTGAAATCCACACATGCACGTTCACAGCAGGGCCGCGGCGACGAGCCGGCGCACCAGGAGCCGGCCGGCCCGGACGCAGTGGAGGTGGCGCGGCAGGCGCTGTTCGAGCTGGACCGGCGGCAGGCGGCTGAGGGGGGCGGCGGCGGCCGCGGACCACGGGACCTCGAGGACATGGTGGAGGCGATCATGGAGCAGGCGTACGCGGAGGACATGCTGGACGTGCGCCCCTTGTCCCGAAAAATGAGACCAAAATTGCATTACTTCAGACAAGCAGGTGGAGAGCTGGAAGGAAACAGGGGCGCGAGTCCAGTCGTCAGCACCATTGCAAGAAAGTCGGTCTCATCGCAGTCTGAAAAGAAGGGCAGACTCTGTGCGGCATGCGTCAGATCTGCTGGGCCTGGGGGCGCAAATCTGGCGGGCGCTCTGCCCTGGATTGTGTGGGGGGCGGGTGGGGCTGCAACGGCGCCCACAAGTGACATACTGCCCTGGCGCTGCCAGAGGCCTGCTGCTCTAACCCGCCTGCGTGCCCCCTTGGAAGCTCTTTATGATTGCAGCAAGGCAACTCTCCTGACCCGACAAGCTGCCCGCAGCCAGGACCCTCGCGCCTGCAGCCTGGCGGGCCCACCTCCAGGGCACCCCGCCCCCTTTTCCGTGCTTGACCTGCCCGCCTGCTGCTGCCCCGTCTGCAGGAGTACGGCAGCGACAGCGAGGGCAGCGAGGGCCATTCCGACGAGGAGATGGGCGGGCCGGAGGGGCTGGAAGCTGGCGAGGACGCCGGCATGGAGGGCTCCGACGGCGAGGGCGGCTCGGCCGGCGAGGACGAGTCGCCGCACGACTCTGAGGAGGATGACGAGGATTCGGGGGAGGACGACGACGACGATGAGGACATGTCGGACGATTACAGCGACGGCTCCGGCAGCTCCGGGGAGGAGGACGAGCTCGGCGCCGAAGAGGTACGTGGGGATTGGGGGGGGGGGGGTGCCTTTGCGCCACTTTGACACGTGTCAAATTTTTTTTAGACGTGCTCTTCGTTCATCATTCATTCAAAGAGCTGGGCAATGCTCGAAAGTGGATGAAAGGAACGGTGGCAAAACACTGCGCTTTGGCTTTCGGCCCATCAGGCTGCTTCTGCACTTTTTGAACGGCTGGGTCGCTGATGCCGAAACCTCAGGTTCAGCGCTGCGCTGCCGGCTGTCAAGAGTGAGCGAGCTTGCAAGGCGCTGCCATCATGCAGCAGCCGACCAGAAGACCGGCAGTGCAGCACGCTTCCCAAGCTGACGCCTCGCTGGTTCTCCCTCTTCCGATCCACCAAAGCCGCCCCGACTGCTGCAGGAGGGCGCCGTGCTGCTGGACGCGGGGGACGAGGACAGCGAGGAGGCCTTCCTGGCCGGCGCGGAGGAGGACGAGGAGGCGGGCGGCCACGCGGGCGGCGGCCTGCTGCTGGGCGCACCCGACTTTGTCGCGCTGGACGACGCCTTCCAGCGGGGACTCGACGGCGAGGCGGGCGAGCCGGCCGGCGGGGTGCGCCCCTGCAGCCAGCAGCCCTGGATGCAGGTCACTGGGGCAGGTCCTGGAAGCCTGTGGCTGCCCCCCGCAGGCCCTCGGGCTCATGTCCTGGCGCATGGCAGGGGGAGACGCGGGGGAGCTGCTCTTGGTGGCCGGGCTTGCTGCCAAGCTCATCAGCCGCAGCTTCGTCACGTCCTCGTCAAACTCTGTCCAGGGGGCTGCTTGCAGCTGCTGTGGGGGTGCTTCAAGAGCCGCGAAGGCCTGCACAAGTTTCCCTGCTCCCAAGGCCATCTGAGTGCTTTGCATGCACTGCTGCAGGAGCAGGACGGCGCCGGCTTCGAAGACGAAGAGGACTGGGAGGAGGATGAGGAAGAGGAGGAGGATGAGGAGGATGAGGACGCCGAGGCGGAGGAGGCCGAGGGGCTCGAGGCGATGGAGGCGGCCGGCGGCATGCTGGACGAGATGCTCGAGTGGGAGATGGCCGGGCCGCAGTTTGGCCGCGGCGGCATGTTTGCCGGCGGCGCCGGCGCCCCCGGCGGGCTGCAGAACCCGACGCAGGCACGCCCGCCCCTCCAAAACATCACTCAGCGGAATCACAGTCGCAGTCGAACTGGACGCACTCTGGCGGACGCCTCGCACGCATACTTCTGGACGGAAAGAGCAGCGCCTTCTGCAGCCTGGGAAGGACAGCAGGCGCCCGCGGCAGCAGCGCGGCGATGCCCTGTTTGTCGCTGCTTACTAACGGCGCCTGCGGCCACCCCCGCAGGCGATGCTGGAGGAGATCTTCGGCTCGCTCGGGCGCGTGCGCACCGGCATGGCCGGTGACAGACGCCGCTACCAGGTCGCCACGCAGCAGCTGCCGCCGGGCGGGGGCACGCGCTCGCGTGGAGCCGGGCAGCACTCGTACGGCCCCACTGCCCGCCCCTGCCGGCACTCTGGCAGGCATCGCCGCACTGCTAACGAGAGCCTGGCTGCTTGAGTCCACATGCTGCGGCATCGGCACGGCAGCAGCGCAAGCTGCCTGCCCTCCTGAGCGCGCCTCTCCCTAAGCAAGGCTGCGAGCTGCGCAGGCAGTGCAGCAGCAGCAGCAGCGTTGAGCGGCGGGTTTGCTCGCTGCAGGCTGCTGCAGCGGCCGAGTGAGACGGCGGTTGGAGGGGCCGCCTCGGCTGGCCAGGCCGCCGCCCGCGAGCTGCACCCGATGGCGGCGGCACTCATGAACCAACTGGGGCTGCGGCGCAGCCAGGTGGGGCAGCTGGGCGTGTTTGCCAGCGACCGGGCGAGTCCCCCTCCCCCTCCCTCCTAGCCTGCCAGCTGCCCTCCCTGGCAATCTCATCTGGCATGCCCTGCCCCCAGTACCAGCTGGCGATGCGTGCGTGCTACTTGGCAGCTGCGGTGCATGCTACGTTCCTTGCCATCGGCTGTGTGTGTGTGTTCTGTGCTTTTGCCTTGTGAAGCCAGAACTGCTCTCTTCCACGCCGCGCCCCTTCTGTTAGGGCAGCCACATCCCTGCGCTGCTGGCAGCCGGGCTCTGGGCAGGCCGCCCCAGCTTGCCGCCTGCCACCCGCCTAGAGCGCCGGTGCCTGACTAGCCTGCGCCGGCCCCCTGCAGTCTGGCGGCGGCTACCTCCTGTTCCCGGACGGCCGCACTGCCAGCTGGGCGGGGGCTGCCGGCGGCCAGCCCGGTGCAGCCACGGAGCCGCCGGCCAGCGCGATTTTCGCGGACGCCATCGAACTGCTGTCCAGCGGACGCGGCGCCACCACCACCCGCCTCGAGGGCCGCATGGCCTCCTGGAGCGACGACGGGCTGCCGCCGCCGAGCGTGGCGCTGCCGCCGGGCACCGCCATCGGTCAGCTTCTGGCGCTTTCCCTGCCACAAGGGCGGGGGATGCGTGGGCGGAGGGAAGAAAAGGGGGCCAGCACACCAGTCAGGACGCCCGCTTCTTGCCTGCTGTGGGCCTGCGTTGCTGGCGGGCCGGTGGCTCGCTGTCGGCAGCAGCAGGCGCCTGGGGATCGCAAGTGGTCGAGCTGTGAACCATCACATGCGCAGGCACGCTGGAGCAGCAGCTGGCGGATGCCCTGGCAGAGTCGCCGCGGGCGCAGCCGGAGCAGCCGCGGCGAGCTCGGCCGGGCAGCCCGCCGCCGGAGCCTGCGGCTGCCGCGCCCTCTGCATCCGCGGTGCGCCAGCCGGCCGCGCCTGCATGCCCTCGTCTGCAGCGGCCCTGCATGCAGCTGCTGAAGCTGTCCTGAGCATGCGCAGGAGGAGCGTGGCCCTGCGTCGGCAGCAGCAGAGGCACCTGCACAGCAGCAGGAGGAGGCGCGCGCGGAGCCGCCGCAGCCGGAGGGGCTGCCGCAGGTGCCCCTCCTCCCCCAGCCCTGTGTTCTCGCAGCAGCTCGCGCGCAAGCCGATCTGCCTCGCCTAGCTTCCAGCCGCTGCCAGCGAGCACTCCAGCGCCTGGCAGCCAATTCCGTTCAGTGGCGGCGAAAGTGCAGCACATCAGCCAGTGAGGAGCCGTCGCAGAAGCAGCCGTTTGAGTTTCGGGCTGCCATGGCAGCCGCCCGCCTGAGCACCCGCCTGCCTGCCCGCCTGCAGCCGGAGGAAGCTGGAGACCAGGAGATGGCCGACGCAGCGCCCCTCGAGCCGCCGGCCCAGCCGGCCGCAGAGCCTGCCGGCCGCGAGGCAGAGGAGCCGGCCGCGGCGGCGGGCGAGCCCGCCGTGCGGGCGGCGGACATAGAGATGGGGCCCGAGGGGGCGGGCGGAGTGGACCAGGCCTTCCTGGACGCGCTGCCGCCGCAGCTGCGCGAAGAGATGCTGGCCGGTCAGGCAGCTGCGGCTGCTGCGGCCGCCGGGCCAAGCCGCGAAGCCGATGCTGCGCCGCAGCCGGCCGAGCAGCCTGCCAGCGCTCCCGCGCCCGAAGGTGCCCCTTTTCCCGGCTTTCGGATTCTCCAGCAGGCTTGCTCTCGCTGCGAGTCTCACCTGCCTGATCCGGACTAGCCACACTCAGCAGTCTGCAAGCCGCTGTGCTTGTCGACATGCGGCACGTCTGTTAGGGGGCAGAAACTCTTGCGCTTTTGCATTTTGGTATTTACTCAACCCTTCGTGCAAGGAGTTCAGCATGGCTTTGGAATTTCCTGGGGGTCGCGTGGCCCCTAGTAAAACCGGCTTGCCGGGGTCTCAAACCATTGATTTCTGGGATAGATATTTAATTTCGCCTCGCGAAGCTGCCGAGCTGTCCATTTCGGCTAATACTTTTCTTCTACGCACATCGCTGTCGAGTTATTCATTTGTGAGAGTGCCTGCCGCCTACGGTTCACGCGTCGCTGCTGCTGCTTGATGCAGTCGCGACAGGGGCCCGTTCTGGCTCAGAAGCACATGAACAGACGCCTGTCTCTGGCCCTGTGGCAGCGCCTCGAGGTCAGCCATGCCTTTGCCTGCAGGCGCCACACAGGCACCGGAGGCGCCTCGGCAAGAGGAGGAGGACGAGATGGAGGGCATCGACCCGGAGTTCATCGCGGCGCTGCCGCCCGAGCTGCAGGCCGAGGTTCTGGAGCAGCAGCGGCGCGAGCGGCGAGCGCGGCGGGCGGCCGCGCGCCGAGCCGAGCAGCAGGCCGCGCAGGTGCCTCCCTCGGCAGTCCAGCAGCCATGTGTCAGACAGGGGGGGGCAAGCTGCTGGCATGCGCCTGCTCCCTGGGCTGCTTCTCACACTCCAAAACGGCATAGGCAGGTTGGAATAGCACAACGCTGCCTGCTGGCATCCGCAGGCAATGTCTGCCTCGTTTTCCGGCCCAATGTGCAGAGGAAGAGCTGCAGCAGCTGCATGACTAAGCCTGCCTGGGAGCTTCCACGCTCAAGCCAGGCACCCAAAGCCTGTTGTTCCTGTCGCAGGAGGCGGCTGGCGGCGGCGGTGGCGGCGGCGGCGCCG
>BHFV01000756.1:0-15874 GCA_003568905.1 Trebouxiophyceae sp. KSI-1
CCCCCCCCCCCCCCCTCTCGGTTGCACCATCTGTTCGTGCTGGCACCTTTCTCGAGTGAGTATGCAAGGCATGCGCTCAGCTGCAGTGCATTGGAAGGGTTCCCCGCTTTGCAGCGATCGTTTTGCCTGTGGCAGACATTGCAGCCTTTCAGGTCCACAGAGAGCATCCTGGCAACAGCCAGCATGCCTGTTGCGGTCTCACTGAGTGCGCCGCTGCGGTCGAGCTGGTGGCGCTGAGGCTGTCCTGAATCCAAATTCCAATTTATATGGAAATTTCCATCGAATTCAAATTCAAATTCCAATGCCAAGAGCTCTGGTCTGGAATGCAGTCGTCAGCGGCACGCTGCTGGCCGGGGAGGTCTGCGTCGGCCGGCAGCTGTTGCTGGGGCCGGACGAGACGGGCGATTTTGGTCGTGTGACGGTCACGAGCATCCAGCGGTCCCAGGTTCCACCCCCTCTCCCCGCCTTCGTTTCCATTGCAGACTTCGCAGCGTCTCAAGCGAGATGGATGCAGATGGGAGGCAGTCGCATGGGTATCTCTTTGGCAGTGAGGGCCGTGTGTGGAGAGCAGCAGAGCACAGAGAGGGCAGGTGCAGCGGTGTGCACGCAGATGGCTGCATGGTCGATTGTGCCTATCAGGCCAAATCTTCTTACATACATCTCTGCAGCATGAAAGCTGCTGGCATGGAAGCAAGCCCCGGCCTGCAGCCTCTCGCCTCCGCTCGCTACAAGTCCAGCAGGGGCGGAAACTGGCCTTAACGATCCGACAGTGGGTGAGCCGTTGCTCACCGAATGAAAATCACTGTAGGTCGCGGAAGAACACTTTTTCCTTCTTTTTTCCGGTAATGTTCTTTTCAGCGCTCACCGGCGCTGCGGCTGCCTGGCAGGTGCCGGTTCGGCGCATCCGAGCCGGGCAGCACGCCACCCTGGCCTTTCGGGCCGACGCTGCGGGGGGTCCACAGCCGGCAGAGTGGCCTGCGGCGGGGCCGGCACTGGACGAGCTGTGGCTGGCAGAGCCGCAGCGAGACTCGCAGGGCGGCCCTGCCGGCGAGCTTGTCGCGGCGGAGGCGCCAGAGGCGGCAGGCTTGCCAGCAGTGACGGCAGCCGAGCAGGGCAGCAGCGGGCAGCAAGGCCCGGCCGGGCTGGATCGGAAGCACGACACCTGGCGGGAAGCGGGCGTCCCTGCTGCCGCCGCAGACAGCCGCCGGAGCAGCAGCAGCAGCGGCGGCAGCAGCCGCGGGGCCTCTCCCAGGTGAGCAGCGGCTCCGCCACCACCTCTGTGACAACTTCCTCCTTTTAGGTTCATCTGCACACCGAGCATCAAAGATGATGCTTCGTTATCGCTGAGCCATTGCGGTAAATAGGGGTGGAAAGCAGGATACTGTGCAGGGCACATCGCTGCTTCTGGTCACTTTGTCCTTTGTCCAGAAGCCCGAGCAGCTGAGAGGAGGGCGGCCTGCAGGGTCGCACTGGACAGCTCGGAGGCATTCCTGGCGGCGCAGCAGCAGGCGCAGGCGCCGCTGCAAGCAGGGGGCAGCGAGCTCTCGATGGACGCGCTCTCCGTCTGGGAGGAGCCGGAGCTCGCAGGCGCTGGCGACGGCTTGGGCTCGCGCCAGCCGAGGGTCACAGCACCTGCCGACGCCCAGGCAGGAGCCCTGCCCCTCTGTGCAGCTCGCTGCTTGCGCCTTGCCTTGGCACCGGGGAGCGGAGCGTTGCAGGCTCTCCCACAAAGCAGCGAATCACAGGCTTGCAGCAGCGTGCCTAGGCTGCCGTGGCTGATCTGTAGCTAGTGGAGGCGCAGGCGCCGGAGGCTGCGGCTCGACCCGGCCCGCCCATGCTGCAGCTGGGCAGCGGCAGCAGGGCCGGCGGCGGCAGCTCTGACGAGGGCACGCCGCTTGCCCGCGGCCGCGCGTCGCCAACGGCCCATTGCCAATCACCGGGCCCCAACACCAGAAAGGCGAGCCCCGATTTTCCCATTTTTTTTCAGTTTTTCTCATCTGTGCCAGGAGGAGTGCAGCTCTGGCACGGTGCTGCCCGCTTGCTCCAGGTATTCTCAAGAGAATGCAAAAAAAAAACTTCTTCAAGAGCCAGCTCGGCTCGTGGCAGAGCTTCCCAAGGGACCACACCACAGCAGCCCAGGGACCGGCGCAAGCAGTCATGTCGGCTGCAGCACTTCTAAAAACTTTGATCTTTAGATTCTGATGCCTTGCGGACTTGGTTTTCGTGGAAGCCTCTCGAGCAGCCTGGGCTGCCTCAGCACCTTTCTGCCGGCAGGCCCGCAGACAGCAGTCGCCTGGCCGGCTCGGCTAGCTGATCTGATCAGCTGCGACGGGGTGCGCGCAGGGGACGGTGCTGCTGGACTGCGGCCTGCAGCCGGCTGCCGCCTTGGAGTTTGAGGCGGCGGTGGTCGTCTGCGCGGGCTTCTGGCCCGCCAGGGGCCTGCTGTCGGGCGCTTGGCCGCCGGAAGCTGACTCAGAGGCGGAGGGCAGCGACGGCTCTCCTGCAGCCTCATTGGAACGGGCGCGCTCGCCGCTGGCGCGCCTGGCACGCCTCTCCGCCAAGCGCAGGCGCGTTTCTGCCGCCCTGCTGGGGAGGGGGGTCCTTGTGAGTCTTGAGAGAGGCTGTGAATGCTCTGCAAAGCATCCCGGCTTTCACAACGCGACTGGGCTGGCAGGGCGCCGGAGCAGGCACGCAAGTCCTGCTGCAGCGACCTGTGGATGTCACAAGTCCTGGCCGCAGGCGCCAGGTGAGCTGCGGCTGATTGCTTCCTGTCCCTGCAGGGAGGCATATGCTCCAGTGGTGCATTGCGGCAGCGTGCGGCAGCCGGCGCAGCTGCTCAGCATGGCCGAGCTGCCGCTGCCCCGATGGGACACGGAGGCAGCGTGTGCTGCCGCCGGCTGCGACCTCGCGCCGGCAATGGCGGCCGCCGGCGTGCTGCGCAGTCAACCCGAAGCCTCCAAGGTGGGCCCCAACGAGCCTTCAGCATCACAGCACGGCAGGCAGGGCCAGATGTGTCATACGATGACTACTGGCTGAGCGGGCTGCTTGCTGCGCCTGCCAGCTGCCGTCGGCCGCGGCTCTTGGAACGCAGCCGTCCTGCTTCGACCCTCCTGCTGCTCGCGCTGAGGCGTGTGCCCCCCTGGGTTGCTGCCGCAGGGCCAGGGGGAGGCCTGCGTGGCGATTCTGCGCCTGCGCTTCCTGCAGCAGCCTGAGTGGTTGCGGCCCGGCGCCCGCTTTGTGCTGCGAGACCGCACAGAGGCTGCCATTGCGGGCGCTGGAGTCGTGCGCAGCATCCTCGCCTAGCCAATCCCCCCGCCTGCCGCCTGCCATTCCTTTTTGCCTGCTTACTCCCTGCACCGCAGCCTAGGAACCACTTCCTGCCACCTTTGCGTCCCTGCTTGCGTGCCGAACGCTGACTGCAGCTGCTGCTTGCTGAGACTGATAGGCTGGACCCAGCTGCTCGCTCTGCTCTCTGGGAAAGTCGGCTGATGAAAGTGATAGCTCGCGGCTGCACAGGCATCTGCCTGGGCTGCGCCAGCCTTCATGCCGGGCTGCGGCTCTTTGGCGCTCCGCACGCATGCCGAGTCGCAAGCACACTGCTGGCACAGGCATGCAATATGCGCACTCTGCTGCAAGTCAAAACACCTGCAACGCTGGTCTCTGCTGCTGCTCTTCTTCGTGTCAGCCTTCTTCTTCGTGTCAGCCACAGGAGGCACCGTGGGCGTCTGCAGGGCGCGGCTGGCTGCACAATCTGCTGTTTTTGCACGGTACCCTGCAGCAGTCGCCCCTGCCGCAGCAACCACGGACCGGCTTTCGCGGCGGCCGCTGGTGCGTGCATACGCTGCTGACGGTGCACGCGGCCCGCCTCAATCCCAAGCTGCGCCTTCGCAGCAGCCAGGCTCGTGTCTGGCACACCCCAGGAAGTCGCGCAGAGGCTGTATTTTACATAAGCAGAAAGGCTCGCTGGCTGCTGCTGCAATGCTCCTCATTGTGCTGCGACTGTGAGCGCGGCGCCCAGCAACCACAGCAGCTTGGCAACGCCCCACAGCAGCGCCGCGCAGGCCGGGAGCCACAGCAGCGCCTGCACTTCCCCCAGCGGCCGCAGATTCACGCGCAAGCCGCGCCGCCGCATCCAGGCGCCCAGCGCCTGCGGCCGGCGCCCAGCCCCAAGATCAGAGCGGCGCGTAATGCCAGCAGGCAAGCAAGGCGCAGGGGGGCCAATCGCTGTGTTTGTGTCTGATGTCGTGGCGTTGCAGTGGCGGGCCCGCTGCTGCTGGCATCAGACCAAGGCAGGCATGGAGGGGCACCCTTCAGCCGACCCTGTCGAGGCACACGGCATGCAGCAGAGCCGGCCATCATGGTTGCATGGCAGGCAGGCTGCCGAGAAGCTCACCCAGCCGCCAGACTTCCTTATTTTCGCAGTCCAGTCTTTGACACCCAGCAGAGCAGGCAAGCCGGCGGGCGGGCTGCTGCGTCCAGCGTCCCTCCCAGCAGCACCCTTGCGGGCATGGAGGGGAGGGCAGGGCGGAGCGGCTGCCTTGGGCCCAGCGGGCGGCGGGCTGCCCCCGCCTGCCTCGCCTTCCTGCCCCTGCAGCCCGAGCCAGGCGTTGGCGGCGTCGGAGGCCGCCAGCAGCACTCGCACTAGCCAGCCGATCTCCGAGGAAGACAGCGGCCGCCGCATCCAGTCGCCCTTGTAGCGGACGTCCTGCCAGGTGCCCCGCCGCAGGCCCTGCGTCGGCAAGGCAAAACATGCTTATTATTGTCACAACTGTCATTAACCATTTCCATTATTATCATTATCACCATCATTATTGTCATTATTGGGTCTTATTGTTGATGTTGTCCCAACCTATCAGACACTCTTCCGTCAGTCTGAGCTAGAGGCTGAGTGGTGTGCGTCCAGGCTCTGCACAGCGGCTCCGACCGGCAGCAGGCCTGCCCGCCCCTGAATGGCAGCTGCTGCCGAGGCAGGCGTCCGCCCTGCCCTGTTCCTTCGACTCACCACCATGTGACCGGGACACACACTGCCTATGGCTCATGCAGGCCAGCAGCTCGCGCAGGAGGCGATTTAGGGTTTAGGGCTTACGAAACCCTTAACGCCGGTCGGCGCCGGCAGCAGCCGCAGCTCTGGGCCATTTGAACGGCCAAGGTGACTGGCAGGATTCGAATTTCAAACGTGGTGCTGTTACAAGAGGCGGCAGCAGACTCGAGGCAGCAGCGCCGCGGCAGCGCCAACGCCCCCCTCCCCCCTTCCAGGACGCGTGCCATGCAGCAGCAGGTCTCTACTTTGTAAAATCTACATTACTGATTTCAATGATTTTATTAATCTATTAATTAATTCAATAGGAAAACCGATGAGGGAGGATTCGAATCCTCGGATACCTTACCAAGGTATGCCGGTATGAAGATTGGTAACAAGCAATAAGGTAAAAATGAGGTATTTTCATACACCTGTGTTTTAGGCACACTTAACTTTTCATTAATGAGAAGTTTCGACTTTCCAGCTTTATTTTTCAAACAATCTCTGAAACTCTGCAGGTGTGGGAGCGTGCCGGAATGGGCGCCAACGGCTGGCTGCCGGCGCGCTGCTCGGCGGCGGTCGCCGACGGCGGCAGCTGCTCCATCGGGAGCACCGCCGCCGCGGCCGCACGCGCCTCCGCCACGAGCTCTTCCCGGGCCGCGCCGGCCGCGGCGGCCAGCAGCTCGCGAGCCTTGAAGGCCGCCGAGCCTGGGCCCGTGCCAAACAGGCTGGCGCCGCCATCGCCGGCATCGCCAGGGTCCTGTGGGTGCCACAGCGCCGGGTCAGGCTGCGGCGGCCGGCAGCTCTGGAGGCGTCTCGCAATGCTGACAGTCTGATTGTTGTCAGGCACGAGGGAGCGACAGCTCGAGCTGCTGTGACAGCACGTCTGCCGGCTTGGCCGCCTTGTCAGAGGCGCTGAGGCCGCAGCAGCTGCTGCCATGCGGCAGGCTGCCAATCGCAGCCCCAAGACCTGCACATCCCCGCAGCGAGGCCGCCTGGAAAGCCGCCGGTTTGCTGCCCTGCAACGTTCGGTGGGAGCAAGACCCGCCAACGACGCTGCAGCGGGAGCTGCCGGCTAGGCTCGTTGCTTGGCACCCTGGGAGCGTCCGGTGCCCAACTGGATGCCCCGTTTTAGGTCCCCCTCCTCTGGCAATGCGATGTTCTAGATTCCCCCGGCACAGCTGCCTCCTGCATCGGTGGTGGCGCCTCGGCGGAGGGGGCGGGCCTGTGCCGGCAGCGCCGCCTGTCCGGCAGCGGCGTAGGCGCCCCAGTCCTGTCGCTGACTCAGCAGCCACGGCAGCGCGTCCGCCCATGCGCCCTCCGGCCGCCGCCCGGCCTGGCTGTAGCGGGCCAGCTCAGCCTCGGCGGCCCGCAGCGACTGCAGCAGCTGCGGCGCGCCGCGCAGCACTCCCAGGACCTGCTCGGCAGCGGCAGGGCGGCGGGGTCTGATTGGGAGGACGGGCTGCGATCAGGCGGCGGCAGGGGGGCGGGCAATGGCTACGCGGACAGGCTGCGGCAGCAGTGAAGTCGGGGGGGGGGGGGGGGGATACTCAGTGCGCAGGCGGGCTCGCATGCCGGCGGGCAGGCACATGAGAGAGGGGAACAATCATGAGGGCGGTGGCACCACCACACAAGCCGGCAAGAGTGTGACTTGACACACGCGAGCGCGCGCGTGTTGGAGGAGGGAGGGGGGGTCGCCCCATGTGCATCATTTGACATGCATCCAGAAGGGGGACTGCGGTCGGCCCGCCTGTCTGGTTTTCAACAAAGTTCAAGTTTGATTCCCGAATTTGGATGGATTTCCGCTTTTTCAGGACTTGAGATGGGCTGCGCCGCGCCTTTATCAGGTCAGAGAGGGCGGCGTCGCCGCGGGAGGACACGCGCGCGCACAGCAGGTCCAGGAACGCCGGCAGCAGCGCGCTGTAGAACGGCAGGCAGGCCAGGCAGTGCGCCTCCCAGCCGCTGCCTTCGCCGCCGCCGCCGCCCGCCCTGCAAGCAGGAAGCCGGCTCGGCCGAGGCGAGCTGGAGGCTGCAGGCACCTCCCGTGTGGCTAGGGCAGCTTTTCAGCCAGGCGGGTGTACGCCGATGCTAGGGTGGGGGGGGGGGGAGGGGGGCAGTAGGAGTGCAGCCTTGGAGGCTGGGATTCGAGGTCGGTCGGGTGCGCCGGGTGGGGATGAGGCAGCCTCGCAAAGCCTCTGGATGAGGTGCAGGCTGGCGTGAATTTGCCAGCCAGCCCGGCGGGAAAGGGGGGGGTGGGGATATGGGGCAAGAGCCGGGGAGGGCAGGGTCACCGCTCCGGCGGGCCGCCGTGGGGGTGCCACTGGAGCGCGGCGGGGAGGTGCATGCGGCCGCGGCCGCCGGGCGGGGGCGGGAGGCACCAGGGCGCGGCGAAGGCCAGCCACAGGCGCGCGAGCGGGGCGGTGCCGTGCTGCTCGGGCCACAGCGTGAAGGCGCGCAGCAGGAAGCGGAACAGCCGCCGCGCAAACGCCTGCCGACAGGGCGCAATGCACCGGTCAGGCGCGGCCGAGGCCCGCGCCTCTTCCTCGGGAAGAGAGAGGCAGGCTGCCTCGCACACGCGGACACTTCGCGCCATCCCTGCACAGACCTTCCCTCCTGACCCCGCCCTTCCCCTGCCTGCGCTCTCCGTTCTGGCTACTGTCCTTCCCAGCCTGCCCCGCTGGCTCCCCCAGGTCGCTGCCTGTGCGGCCAAGCGTCTGCCCGGCGGCGGCTGGGCCTGACTGGCACTGCTGCTGGGCTTCTGTCCTGCGGAGTACGGGCAACGCTGCGCCCTGCAGGCGAGGCAACAATGTACGGCAGGCCGGCAGCGCGCCTGCGCCGGCGCTGCAGCGTGGCAGCCGAGCCGCGGCGGCGGCGCCACAGCCCGCCCCTGCAGCGCACGGCCAATCCGTGAGCCTGAGCCGCCGCACCCTCCCTGCGTGCCGGGCGTGCCCTGAAGCCCTGTTCTTATGGGCAACAGTCGTCCTCAGCGCGCAGGCACGGCGCAGCATGGGGGCGCCAAAGCCGGGCCTCTGATCACGCCCGGCTCTACAGACCGTTTCCGACCACAACACCACCAAAATAGCCATCTAAAACGCAAAAATGACATTTTCGTCATCACCTTGATCTATGTGTTTTGGTTTTTAACACCATTTTGTTGCATTGCCGGTCAGGCAGGCCCCTGGAATCCTGCCCAAGGCCGAGCATCTCCGCTCGCATCTACGCGGCTCATGGCCGGCCCGCATGCCTGATGAAACTGACGACTGCGTTCCAAATTCATACACGCCGCATGCCCTGCTTAACGTCGCTGAACGTCACATGACGCCTCGGTGCTTGGCTTTCATCCATGTTCCATCCGTTCTGGTCCACGGGGGAGCCCGGCGTGCCTGCGAAGCGAGCGCGGGTTCGCCGGGCGTCGCGGGCAGCCACGGCGACGCCTGCGCCGGGCGCGCCGCCCCCGTCCGGGGGTCCTCTGCCACGGTAACGTAACGCACGAGCAGCGTCAGCGCCTCCAGCAGGTCCTCGGAAGGCGGCTGGTAGCTGCGCACCCTGCGACGCGCGGCAGGCGTGCCCGCCTCTCTTCCTGTTATGTTACCGTCGCGTCACCGTGTTCCGTTATTGCTGCAGCTGCAGCTGTCATCATTTTGAGCTGCGAGCGCGGCGGCGGCGGCGGCGGCAGCAGGCGACGGCAGAGGCTGACTGTGCATTGGGGATGGCTGTTGTTCCACGGCATTCGCCGACAGAGCCTGCCCGAGCTGCCTCACAAAGGGCAAGCTAGCGCCACCGCTTGCCAGCATTGCCTAGATTTTCAAAAGATGTTGAAGAGGGGGGGGAGGGAGACCTGAGGCCGCCGACCTCTCGCCAGGCCTCCAGCGCTTCGGGCTGCGCGGCCGCCGCCAGCGCGGGCGGCAGCGGCTCGTCGCCGTCGGTCAGCCAGAACTCCGTAAGCACGCTGAACAGCACGCGCCCCTGCGCCTGCGCGCCCGCGCCGCCGCCGCCGGCCCGCTGCCCCGGCGGCGAGTGAAAGCCTGCGGTCGGGCGGCCACGCCGAGTTGTGTGGCCGGCATGAGCCAATCAGTCTCCCTGCAGCAGCGGTTGGGAGGCGTGGCTCGAACGCCTGAGGGGATTCTAAACGCCTGTGCGGGCGCGGGACGGTGGAGCCGCGGCAGCCAGCCAGCGGCGAGGCCTCTGGCACTGTGCAGAGGTGAGCAGCACGGCAGCAGCTCGCCCTTGACGCCCGCTGTGTGAACGCCTGCCCTTGTCACCACTGCTCAGCACGGCCCCCACTGAAGCAGGTGAGCGAAGAAGCTCGAGTCCGGTAAGGTACAGGAATGATGTCGGCAGCACCCGTTTTCCCGGCCAGGCCTTCATTCCAGCCCCTTCAGTGCCGATTGGCCAGCCTTGTACGGCTGCTGGGCAGCAAGGGAGGAGGGGTGTGAGTGCACCGCGGCGAGGGGAAGCTGGCATCGCCGGCGGCGAGCGCGGCAGAAAGTGCTCCAGGTACAGCTGCAGCAGGCGCAGGTACGGGTGCCGTGCGGCTTGCGACCGCTCCCGCTGCACTCCCAGTGCCTACAGGGCAGAGACGGGCTCGGCTGCGGCTCGTGCGGAGCTACCCAGGAGTGCGTCTGAGCAGCTCTGCCGACTGTCAGAAGCTGCAGCGGTGGAGGCAGCAGTGCCAGGCAACATGGGTTCGTCTTGGTCATTCCGTGGAAGGCGCGCATGCACGCAAGAGCTGCTCCATGCGCGCTCCCTGACAGGCGGCAGAAGCCTCCGGCAGCGGCCCCTGACCAGCTGGCAGAGTGGGCGTGCCTTGCGCACGGTGCCGAGGCTGGGAGCCAGGCTGGCGGAGCGCTGCGGCGCCTGGCTCTGGCTGAAGTACTGGCCGGACACCTGGCTGGCCCGCAGCACATAGAAGGCTGTCCAGAAGACAAAGTACTCAAACACGTTGAGGTGGACGTGGCAGCCGCCACGCGCGTCAGTCACCAGGTGGCCGGCGTATTGCGGCCATTTCTCCAGCTCGGCCCTGCCGAGTTTGGCCGAGAGAGGTCAGGCGGCAGGGCAGGAGGACGCTCGAATGGAGGCAATGCAACAATCGCAGGCGGATGTGGCGAGCATGCATTGCGGCGCAGGCGTGCGAATGGCAGGCCTAGAGCTGGAGGAATGCCAGGCATTAGGCGGCAGATGTGCGGTAGGCAAGCAGGCAGCAGGTGCCACTGCCTGCTCGTAGTCCCACAAGCAGCGAGGCTTGCGCTCGCGCTGGCGCCGTTGCAGGGGCGGCTGGGGGGCACGCACCGGCCGGCCTCTAGGCGGATGAGCTGCTGCGAGTGCGTGGGTAGGCGGCTGAGTGGGAACTCGAATTTGATGAGCCGGTCGGCGTCCGCCGTCTGGATCGCCCGGAACAGCGGCCCCGCCGGGGACAGCAGGCCGACGAGTGCCTTGGCGTCAGCCTCCAGGCCATTCTGCGCCGCCGCTCGCAGATCTCAGGCATGGCATGCGACCGTTGAGATCCCTGTGAGCTACTTCAGTTTTGGCGGCGGCAGAGAGACGCTGCACCGCGGGCAAAAATGTGCGTTGTGGTGGGCATGCTGCCAGCGAACTGCAGGCAGGCTGTGCGAGCGGCCTGCCTTAGCGATGCTGTTCAGCCAGCTGGATCCCTCGTAGCCGAAAACCTGCTTGAGCAACAGCGAGAAGCACTGCTCGAAGAAGCCGCGCAGATTGTCCCTGCACGCATGGCGGCCTGCATTCTTAACGATCTGCGCGTGAGGCATGCACGCATGGCGGCCTGCATTCTTAACGATCTGCGCGCGAGGTTGAGCGCTGAAAGGATTCCATAGCTAGAAGATGACCTGTTGGACAGTAGGCACTCCTCGACCGCCTGGCAGCAGCGCGCGATCGAGTAGCGCTGGTCTTCCAGTACGGCACAACACCCCTGAAATGTCTGGAACTGCACGGAGGCCATCCTTTCTTGCACAGGATGCGAAATGCGGGCGCTGGGGGGCCAGCAATGTGCGCTGTGCCGCCAGACGGACTCGGGACCCGCGAGCCCGGTGCAAGCCCTTTGAGCAGAGCATTCAAACGTGGTTTGGGCGGCAAGGTGGCTGTCTGGCCGCCAGCCCTACCAGGCAAGCGTCACTCGGAAGGCAGCCGGAAGATGGGTGGCAAGCGTTACTCGGCAGGCAGCCAGAAGGCCGGCGGCGCCGGCGGGGCCTCCCAGGCCGCCGCTGCCTCCGCCCCGCTGCTGTCGACTGCCACAGCCGTGCCGTCAGGGAAGGCGATGCGCTTGGTGCCGTCAGCAAAGTGGGTCTCGATCTGGCCAGTGGGAAAGAAGAAGGTCTCCGTCCCGGCGTCATTGACTTGCCAGGCGCAGATCTGTGCGAACCAGTACTCCTCGCGGCCTGCAGGCGTCAGCTGCGCTCACAGCCAAGCAATCCCTCTGGCAAAATTGTATCCAGGTCTTGTCAGAGCAGGAAAGCCATTGCAAAGGCAGGGAGGCTAGCAAGCCATGGCTGGAAGTCTTCCCCCAAGAAAAGAAGGGCCGCACCGCCGGTGGCCGTCTGCTTGACGTCGCCGTTGGGGAAGCGCAGGACAGTGCCGCCGCCGGGCAGCCGCGTCTTGACGTTGCCTTTGCTGTAGCGAGTGGTCTCCTGACCGGGCTGCTGCTGCTGCTGCGTGGCGCTTTCCTGTTGCAGACCAAATGATGCCTCACTTGACAGGAAGCCAGCAGACAGACTGGAGCGTGCGGCTTGCTAGCCAAAGAAGGGAGGTGGCTTCCAGTCGCCAGGTGGGGAGGGCGGGCCTGGCACGGCGCCTCTCTGCCGGCGGCTCTGGCACGGCTTCCTGCCTGCCGGGGTGCGGGGGCTGCCGGCGTGTTGGGCTCGCGATTCTCGGCGCCGCCGCCGGCCTCCTGAACAAGCGCCGCCTTGAGCAGCAGCGGGCCGGCGTCCACCGTCTCCCAAGCCTCCACCAGGAACGCCGCGTCACTGCAGCTGCGGGCAGCAGGCCCTGCAATGCTCACAAGCTGCTGCAGCGCATGGACGGCCACAGGCACAGAGCGTCCACAGAGCGGTGCACCTTTGCTGGCGCGCCTCTGCCCGCTGCGGCTTGCCCGCGCCGCAGCCGGCAGCCCGGCTGCCTGCAGCAGGAGGCGGCGATGTCGCCCTCTCATAGCCCTGCGGATAAGCAGCATGGCACTGTGGCGGCTGCGAGGCGTGCCTGGCTGGATGCTTCTGGCGGCCGCAGGCTTGCCACGGCGGGCACTCAAGCCTTGGCTCGTGAGCCAGCGGACCTCTGCCTGCAGCTCCGCCACTCTGCCCTGCCGAGCAGCAGCAGCCCAGCACCCTCACATGCCCGCGCCTGCCCGCGTGCAGACGTGTGCAGGAGGCCGGGCAAGAAGTTGCCGAGGCTTGGGCTGTGGTGGGCGGCGGCGTGGCAAGCGGGCATTGGTCACGAGCACAAGCTTGCAGCTCAGGTGGCATGTAGCCGCGGTCATGACGCTTCAATCGCTGGCGCTTTCTAGTGAGCAGTGGCGCGCTGGCCTGCAGGCTTGCCAGCTGACGCCGCAGGCCCTCGGCCGCCAGGCGGTGCCGTGCCCCTGCAGCCCGCGCCTCCCGCCGCTCTTTCTCCAGGACCGCCTGCAGCGCCTCCACCTGCGACGCGTCCGCTGCAGTCAGCATGCCTCCTGTCGCAGTGTGTGATCTGCGGTGCATGCGCCGCGAATCGGCTCTCCAGCCGGCCCTGCCGCGGCCTCCTCTCAGTCCGTCTTCTTGGATAGCTGAGCGCTGCAGCCCGGCAGGCGCGCTTTGCTGCTTGTCTTCTCTGTCGCACGGCTGCAGTGCGCCCTGTCGAGCTGCAGCGCTCAGCTGTCCAAGAAGCCGGACTGAGAGGAGGCCCCTGAAGTGTCGCAGGCGCCAGGCTCCAGCGGGCAGCTGGCGCCTGCTGCTGCTGACCAAGCGGAGCGGGTGCGGGAATCTGGGAGGAAGGCAGGCACCTCGGCTCGCTCCTTGCGGCCCGGCAGGCGGGCGAGCGCCGCCGCCTGCTGATCCAGGAGCGCCCGCTCCTGGCGCAGGCCGCGCGCCTCCGCCTCCCTGCGCCGCTGCCAGGCCTCCTGCGGCCGGCAGTCTCATCGCTTGGCTGGCGGCGGCCAGGCAGGGGCGCGGCGGGACGCAGTTCCGGGCATCCAACTAAAAAGCTGGCCTGGTCACGAGCAAAGGCCAGCCGCTCCTGTGCCAGCAGCGCCGCCGCTGCCTCCTGGTCCGGCTGAGGCTGCCTGGCTCGCGGACTGGCCGGCTTGCGGTGTGGCAGGCCTGCCGAGGCTGCACGGCCGGTGCCTGTGTGCGGCGCTGTGCTGGGCGGCGCAGCGACTCGCGGACGGTCTGTGCGTGGGAGAGGCGGCGCTGCAGCGCTGTCGGCGGCGAGACTTCGCAGATGCGCCAGCTGGGCCTTGCCGAGCGTAGAGGTGCCGGGCTTGGAGGCTGGCAGCTGCGGAGGGTCCTCCTGCGGAGCGTTGATCGCGCCAGCTCGGCCATGCGGCGCGGCAGGTGCAGATGCTGCTGGGTGTCGCGAGTTAGGTGGACCTCTGCAGCCGGGTTGCGAGCCTCCAGCCCCAGCATGACGCTCTCGCACGGCAGCTCGCGCGCTGCCGGCCGGGCTGTGGCGGCCAGCGGCCGGACCGTCGCCCCGCGCGGCTTGCGCTCGCTGGGGCCCTCTGAGAGCTCGGCGAACACCTTGATGAAGCCTCCGCGGGGAGTGTAGCGGCGCGTGTGGGCGGAGTGCGCCTGCCCGCCCGACCGCTTGCGCAGGAATGGCCTGGGCTCCATTCTGCCAGTCCAGATGACAGATGACTGTGTGAGCTGCGGGCTCTGGGCTGACTGCTGACTCCAACCTGTTTGCCAATGAGCTGGTGAGCCGGCCAGCGACTCGCCACTGCTCCCCAGGCCACACTCAGGCCTCTCAAAATCGCACTGACAGCGGGCCTTGCGGTGCCGCTCAAGGGGCCGCGCACCCCCTCAGTCCCCGGCCGCGCGTAAGCTGAGCGCGCCGCATCGCGCACGTAAGGACCTCTGTGGCGTTAATAAGGTTGCTGCGCGAATACTGAGCCGCCAGGCACCGCAACTGGGAGCGCCCGGCGCTCGATTGGCTCGGCTGTGGCCCGATTGTCGTGAGCAGCTGCGCGGGTAAGCCAATCCAGCCACCTGAGGCCCGCTGCTTGTTCCGGAATCTGTTGCTGGGGATGTTTAGAGCTTGCACCCATTTGTATATCCCGAAAATTGGCCACAAACTCGATGGTGCATCGCCCTGCATCATCGAGCATGCACGCCGCCTCCCTCTCCGTGGCCGGCTTTCCCGCCCGCGCTCGCCAACAAAAGGCCGCATGGTACTAGCTGACTCGCCTGGCTGGGAGCGGTGGCGCCCTGGGCCCAGGCTCCCCTTGCCAGCTCACTGAGTCGTGCCATCCCCGCTGGCAGGCGCGCCCGCGGCAGTAATGGCGTCCAACGGCCTGCAGAGCGTGCCTGTCATGGACCTGCCTGTCAACGTAAGTCTCTCAAGTCACATGCTTGTCCACCGGGCCCGTGATAGCTGCTTTCTCCGTTTGCATCCGTGGCTCAACTGAGCCTGCCTTTGCGGCCGCAGGGAGAGGCCCATGAGGAGGAGTACAGCGAACCAGCCACGCCTCCTGATCAGGCGTGCCCCCGTGAGCGCCTCTTGCCGGTGCTGGGTGCTGTGCAGCGCGAACGGAAGCCCAAGATTCCGCTGGCATGCTGCTGCTGCAGACCCCGCGGAGCACCGGGACGGGCGAGGACGCCACGCCCTGCACGCCGCAGCTGGAGGCCCTGGCGGGGCTGGGCGCCAGCTTCCAGGCAAGCCCCACCCAGCACTCGCATCGGTTGACCGGATGGCGAGCTGCTGCCCACTGCAACCTCGCTGCCTGCCCCCCCCTGCCCCAAGCCTTGCTTCGCCCGGTGGCAACACGCACCACCAAAGCAACCCCCAACAGGAACGACCAGCAACAGCCGCTCCGGTCGCCCTAACAACGAGCCGCTCTCTCCTGATGTCCCTCTGCTCAAGCACATGTCTGTCGCTGAGCGCCACCGTTTGGCATGGCAGGTGGAGAGCTTCAACCGCGCGGCCAGCAAGGGCACCGGCAAGCTGTCGCGCCTGTTTTCCGCGCGCAAGTCCCCGCGCAACGCGACCCCCAGCCCGGCCAGCGCGGGCACGCCGCTCTCGCCTCCCACGGGCCTCTCGGTCGACGACATGCTGCTCTACCAGAACGTGCGCCGCCCTGCCCCTGGCCCTGACTGCCGCGCGAGTTACATCCGCATGCGCAGTGCGCGGCTGCAGCACGCCAACTGCCCGCAGCGGCCAGAGGATGGGCGGGGCGCGCTGCTGCGGTAGGAGGAGGCAATCCCAGCCAGAGCCATCAAGCATTGTCATTCCAATGTGTCAGTCACAGCTAATGTGTTAGTAACAGCGACGGGTTAGTCACTTCCTAGCCGTGGCTCTCGCAAAGGAGACTGGCGGCTGGACATGCTCCCAAACGCACTTCCGTCCAAAGCAGCATCTGCAAAGCTTCCGCCCCCCCTCGCCCCCTAAAAACACACACGCACGCACGCACGTCCCTCCTGTATGCAGCACTGATGAGGGTTCAGGATGTGCTGAACCTCTTGCACTGTCGCTCTCGCAGGAGGCCATCCCGACCAGCCTGCTGAAGCTGAGCGGCGACAACGCGAGCCGCGCGGTCAAGATGTTCCAGTCAGTCCAGCGGTTCATGGGCGAGGGCGGCGAGGCGCCGCCGGCCAAGGAGCGCTGGGAGCTGGCGCAGAAGCTGCTGCACCAGGCCAGCGCCCCCCCCCCCCCCCC
>BHFV01000757.1:0-15871 GCA_003568905.1 Trebouxiophyceae sp. KSI-1
CAGACCTTGCGATGCGGCAGTTATGCACCTGTAACCGACCGTAACCGCCCATAACCGCAGGCGCGAGCGGCGCCAGCTGACCCGCACGATAGCCGACGTCTTTCGGCTGGTGCCCTTCGCCGTTTTCGTGCTCGTCCCCTTCATGGAGCTGCTGCTGCCGATCGCGCTCAAGCTGTTCCCCAACATGCTGCCCAGCACGTTCGAGGACAAGCTGAAGAAGGAGGAGGAGGTCAAGCGGCGGCTGACGGCCAAGCTGGAGGTCGCCCGCTTCCTGCAGGTGCGCTCCGCCCGCCGCTTGGCCGCAATCCCCGTGTTTCCTGTGCTCAGAAAAGGGCCAGAGCGTGAACAAGTGCCTGCCGCTGGCATTATTTCTTTCGAGAGTGCATACGTGGCTGTGTCGTTCGTCTGCCGACGGCTGACTCAGCAGCGGCCGAGCTGCCGAGTTCTCGGCGCCCCTCTCGCATGCTGGAGATCCCGCGCCGCGAATCCCTTTCTTAGGGTTTGGGATTTAGGGTTTGAAGGGCTTAGGGTTCCCAAACCCTAAAGCTACTGCTGTGAGACAGCGCCGCCGCCGCCCCGGAGTCGGCTGCATGTGGGCATGTTTCCGCCGCGCCGCCGGCCTTGGAACATTGCTCTGTGCGACGTTTCACCCGGCATCATACATGCCCCACACCACCTCTCAACCCCTCGCAACACAGAATCTCCCCAAGCCTCCGTCTCTCCCCTCCGGCCGACACCCTGCCGCACAGCCTGGCGTTCTGAGGCCGCAAAACCCTAAACCCTGGCGTTCTGCGGCGACTACATCATCTGGCCTTTCCATCTCTCCGCACCGAGCCACTTCAGCCGCCTTCCGTGGTGCCCTACTACACTGAAACCCTATTTGAACCCATAATGCAATACCCTGACAGCCTGGCGTCACGTTGCGCGTCGCAGGACACGGTGCAGGAGATGGCCAAGGACATGAAGGGGCGCGCGACCGGGCAGACGCAGGCGTCCGCCTCGCAGCTGTACGACTTCATGAAGCGGGTGCGCGCGGGCGAGGCGGTCTCGAATTACGAGCTGATGAAGTTCGCCAGCCTGTTCAACGACGAGCTGACGCTGGACAACCTGGAGCGAATCCACCTCGTCAATCTGTGCCGCTTTGTCGGCATCTCGCCCTTTGGCACCGACGCCTTTCTGGCCTCGCGGCTGCGCCACCACCTGGCCGACATCAAGGCACGCCAGCCCTCCTCAAGGGTTTAGTTCAGGGGTAAAGGGGGGGTCTTATGATCGAACAGGAATAAAGAGAAAACAGAAAGAAGAAAAAACATGAATTTCCGCCAGAATGGAGGGCTCGGACTGGCGGGCGCAGAGTCGGTCCCGTCCATGGTCAGGCGGTGGTGTGAAGGCCATGCATTGAACAGCAAGCTTTTCAGGAAGGGCCGGGCAGTCTCCTTTTTCGGTGCGGTGATGCCGGCGCCCCCAAGCATGCAGCTGTGGGTTTGCCGGCTCTTGCCTGCATTTTGTCCTTACTAAACCCTCACTCTACCTGCTGAATCCGCATGCGGCTGCCTGAGCCACCACTCTACAGGAAGCCCCCCCCCCCCCCCCCCCCCCCCCCCCCACCAGAGGCATGTCAAAACGCACCCCTCGCAGCGATTTCGTCCAACATTAATGAGGTTTATCATCTCAAAACTCCTGAAACTCTCCACGCCGCCCTGCAGCGCGACGACCGCAGCATCCAGGAGGAGGGCCTGGACGCCCTGACAGAGGACGAGCTGCGCTCCGCCTGCCGGGCTCGCGGCATGCGGGCGCCCTACGGAGAGGGCGCTGTGCGATTCATGCAGCGGCAGATGACCGAATGGCTCGACCTCTCACTCAACCGGCGCGCTGCCCCCTTCTGACCCTGTGAACATTTGACAGGCTGAACTTTTGATTAGGGTTTGAAGATTGTGAAACAATGATGGGCTGGCTGGGGTCTTTGAGGGCGCGTGGCAGAGCCGAGGCTGCGCCTGCCCGGGGCTTTGCCAGGCTGGCCGGGGTGGGGATGGGGTTTTGGGGCAGCAGAAGCTGCAGGGCTGCGCTTGGCCGCTGCCCTTCCCCCGGCAGCTGCAGAGAGATGACTGCAGAGAGCCGCTCTTGCCCTGAAACATTGAAGCAGCTCTTGTGCAGCTCTTGCGAGTCGCGCGCGCACCCGCTCAGGTCGTCTTACCCCTTAACCCAAAAAAGCCCTAAACCCCAAACAGAGGCAATTCCTGCGACTGCTTTAGCACACCCTCCCCCTCAGAAGCCATCCCACGCACCTGCTGCCCCGCCTCCTGCAAGCCTGCAGCTCCGAGGCACTGACCGCGCCCGACCCTTCTGTGTCTCCGCAGCTCGCTGCCCAGCAGCCTGCTGCTGCTGTCGCGCGCCTTCACGGTGACGCAGCCGGTCGCCAAGGACAAGGAGACGGCCGAGCTGGAGTCGCTGAAGGACACGCTCGGGGCGCTGCCGCGGGATGTGATCGACGAGATCGCGCTCGCCCGCCCGGCCGACGGGTGCGCTGCTGCTAAAGGGCCCAGTGGGGAGGAGGGGGGGGGGGGCTTGGCGGGACACCTAAATGGCGGTATTCCTCCGAAAACAATCTCGTTTTGCTGGAGAAAGCCGATCGGGGCCGTGTTTTTCACAACGCCTGCCTCATGTAGCTCTGCTTTCAGGAAATTGAGGACGGTGTCCAGCTTGTTGGGAGGGCAACAACGAGCCTCAGGTCGCGTCGGTTCCCCAGTCTTATCTAAAGAGGGGTGCTTCCCGGCAGTTTTGCTGTAATCTCGAAAGAAATGGCCGCGTTTCATCTGCGTGATAGAAATAGCCGTTTTCTAAGGGAAACTCTCCTGCAAGCCGCTCAGTGGAGCCACTGGCACGCGTTTTGCGCCTGCTGCCGCCCGAGCTGAAGCCCTCCATTGCACGAATCGGCCTCGCAAGCCTCACCTGCGCAGAGACCCCTCCTTACCACATGCCCAGCCAGACCCTAGCCACACCGGAGAGCACTAAACCCTATACCCTAATCTGCTCGCAGCACGGACGTCGGCGCCGAGTACGCTCGCAAGCTGGAGCAGCTGCGGCGCGAGGAGGAGCTGATCCAGGAGGAGGCGGCGGAGGCAGAGGCGGCGCTGGCCGACCGCGCCAGCACCCAGCTGCATGAAGTGCTTGCCCCACCTTCTCCCAGCCTGGCATTCCCCCCCGCTGGTATGGGGTTTGATTTAGGGGTTTTTGTCTCCGTTCGGGCAAGCGGCCGCAAGCCGGCGGCCTCCCTCGCCTGCCTTTACTTCCGCTGCAACTTAGCTGCCAAACCATTCTGCCTGTTTCGCCCTCCTGCCTGCTGGCATCTTCCCCCTCTGCCTCAGCTCTCAATCGCACTAGTTCCCAATCGTCTCAGCTCTCTCTGGCATGCTTGTGTCCCCCCCGGCAGATTCCGGGCCCTGCCACCTCGAACTTGAGTAAGTGATAAAAACCAACTGATAATTTACTTTAGCCCTAAATCACTCAATTAATCTATGCAACAGGGCCAGAGCACGGAGCAGCTGGCGGCGGCTGCGGCGGCGGCGGCGGTCGTCGGCGAGGCGGCGGCTTCGGCGGTCGCGGACGCGCTGGAGGGCATGAGCGAGGAGGAGCGGGCGGCCAAGCTGGCGGCCGCCAAGGAGGAGAAGATGCGCAAGGTGCTCAGGTGCGGACCCTGCCCGCCTGACTCCAGCGTCCAGGAAGCCTCCTGTCCGGCGCGGCGGGAGCAGCGGGAGCTCTTCTGGGCGAACGCTGCTTCGATGCCGCCACCTGCCGCATGCGAAAGCTGCCTGCACCGGATTGGAGCCAAGCGGCGGCGGCGGCATGCGCGCGGCAGCAGCTCAGCTGCCGGCTGCTGCCAGACAGAGCCGGCGGCTGCGCCCCTTTCGGGGGCCTTTCGGAGGCCAACAGCCCGTGTTCCTACGCGCATGTTCGGCTCGCCAGCAGTGGAAGAGTCAGCGCAGCAGCCGCTCATCGCATGGGCTACCGCGGCACTGCCCTGCTGCCTGCGAGCCTTGCTGCTTGCTCGCTGCGGCTGAGATGCAAGCAGCAAGCACCCGTCCCAGCGCGCTCGGAAGGGAATCGACAGCCCATAAGTTGTGCTTCCCCCGTCCTGCAGCGCGCTCACCGTGCTGGCCAGCAGCAGCGGCGTGACGGCCGAGCGGCAGGCCTTCATGGAGCTCGTGCGCGTCGAGATCGAGCGGCTGCACACGCAGCTCAACTCCAAGGGCTCGCTGGCGATGGTCTTCCGCGGCGGCGCTGTCGCGGCACGCCCCCCACACCCGCAACCCCCCCACCAGGAACCTTAAAAAAGAAAAAGAAACTGGGAAACGTGGAAAGAAAGAAAGAACAAGAAACTTGGAATGTCGGAAAGAAGAGAATGGAAGAATTTGGAAAGAATAGGTTTGCGCGATTTGGCATGTTGTCTCAGCAAGCTGGGGCCCCAGCTTTACTGCTGTGCACCGGCCGGCCCGACTGCGACGTGCCGGGCGCGGGTCTGGTCTGCGCTGCCGGTGCCGCAGGCTTGCGACCCGCTGCTCAAGCCTGCCGCCGCGCAGCACAGGCTGCTTGCTTGGGCACGCCTGCCTTGCCGAGATGCAGATGGCGCGCACCGGCCGCTGGCTTTTCCCACCCAGCTGGCCCGTCACATCTGCAGCGCACCCCAACCCGATTCACGCGAATGAAATGGAACAAGACTGCAATGAGCAAAACAAGCCGCTGTTCGTCGCAACAGGCTCAGTACTGACGGTTACTAACATGCTGTCTGTCACTGCCGGCATGAGAACCTCATCGGCTGTGGCGACAGCGGTAGTAACGGTGGTGACTAACGCGCTGACAGGTGGACCGCGGCGCGGCCGTGGTGGAGGTGGCCGGCCAGCAGCGGCTGGAGGACAAGGTCGCCGGCATCCTGGGGCGCATCGAGCGCGAGCTGGACGAGGCCGACTCCCGCATCGGCCAGGCCATGCACGTGCTGGACCTGGACAACGACGGCCTGGTGGGGGCTTCCTCGGCCCGCAAGAACCAGTTCGCAAATTTTAGGCACCTTCAAATGTGGGATTGATTCACTCAGCAGCACGTCACGTCACGTGGTGTTGCGTGACGTCGCCTGTTATGTGACCTTGCCTGGTGTGTCTGCCAAATGGATTCCGATTCGCTGCCGTCTATCATTTTGGCGGCTGCGCGGGAGGGGCGCCTCGTGTCCTGCTTACCAGTGGGCTTCAAGAGGCGGCAGGCAGAGCCCCTGATCAGTCATCTGCACAAGAATGGAAGCTCGTTTCCAGCACTGCGGCGGGAGCCAGGGAGCCTGAGATGCAGGCGCCTCTTTCCTGACCCCCCGCGGCTGCACCTGCCCGCGCACAGGTGACGCGCGACGAGCTGCAGACGGCGATGAGCTTCCTGAAGGACCAGCTGGGCGAGGAGGAGCTGCGGCTGCTGCTGGAGCGGATGGACGCGTTTGGCGACTCGCGAATCGACGTGTCCAAGCTCATGCGCCTGGCTGACCCGAAGACCGCTTCGCAGCAGACCTAGATGCAGCCGAGAGAGGCTCGTCTCCGCGCTGGAGAGCGCTGCAAGGCGGTCCCAACGCTGCGCGAGCTGTGCCTGGAGGAGCCGCCGCTGCTTCATGCAGGAGGCGGCCGGCCTGTGGCTTGCCAGTGCAGCGGGCGGGGATGCCTCATTCAGCAGGCGATTGTTGTCGCCTGGGAGGGCTGCCTTTGCCTGGTGCTGCTCAGTGGTCTGCTCGTTGCAGCGGCCAGTCTACCCTGCCTGCGTGGCTGAGACAGGAGGCAATGCTTCAATGCGGGGACGGGGCAGCTCCCGCCTCGAGTTCCTGGTTCCATGCTGACCGAATTATTGTTTGCCAGCCAGCCATAGCTGTGATCGAGCCCCAGCCGCCCCGCTCTTGGAACAGCAACGAGCTTCCGTAACATCGAAATCGCCGTGCCATAAGCAGAGATAGGGCCATCAAGCAGTGCACGGCTTGCTACTGCCGCCAAAGCATCTGATGACAGCAAGTGCAACCTTTAATCAGGCTGTGTCAGCTGCTAGGGCGCAGCTAGCCAAACAAACAGGCTCATCCACAGCGGCAGGCTGATCAGGCAGGCCAGGTACTGCCAGCAGAGCAGGCAGGCAATCTCGTCCTGGCCGCTCTGCACCAGCGTGGCCACCGTCTGCAGGTTCATGGCCGTGGGGGTCGCGTGCATGAGCAGCAGCGTGAATGTGAACAGGCTGTCGGGCGGTTGGAACCAACCGAGGCGCTGCATAGCCACCACCACCGCCGTGCCTGCATGGGCACCACAGGCTCTGCTCCTTGGCTCACAAGCAGCAAGCCAGACGTGTGGCGGGCCGCCTCTTGAAGCTCACCAAGCGCGGGGATGAGTGCAAGGCGGATGAAGACGGCGCTGGCGATGACTCGTGGCGCCAGTTTTGCGGCGCCAGGCCCCTTGCTGAGGCTGGCGCCCAGAATCAGCATCGAGGAGGGGACCATGCCGCCACCGAGCGTCTCGAGCGGCTGTGCCAGGAAGCCCAGCGGCGGCGACTGCCCGAACAGCAGGCCTTTCACCGGCGAAGTGCACCTGCAGACAGTGCATCCGCTCTCGTTTGCCTCGGTATGCATCCTCCTTCCGCCCAGCTAGCCACACACCAAGCCTGTATTGCATTTGGCCGTTGGGCTATCAGCAACTTCTTCATGATAGCGGACACAGAAAGCCGGGGAAAGGAGTCGTACCCGACTGCCAGGCCAGCAAAGGCGGCGAGTGTTGGGGCGTTGATGCAGTCCCCCCACTTCACAGCGTACAGCCGTTGCCACGCAGCCACACATGCGCGCCTGCACTGCTGCCACAAGTCCTCGAGTCCCTGCTGTGAGGGAACAGCGCCTGCGCCGGCAGCCCGCAGCGGAGCGCGCTCCTCCTGCCTGCGCCAGTCAGCCTTTCAGCAGAGCGCCTTGGTATTGTGTTTCGGAGTTGAACAATGAGTCAGGAAGAAGACAGGCTCACTCTGCGTCCGGCCACTCCTCCTGACGGCCGAGTGCCTCCTCTGCCAGGCCCGCAGCAGCCTCTGCCCGCACGCCTGCCTCTGTTTCCTGGCCGCCCTTCTGCCAGCCAGTTGTTATCGCCATCTGAATGCTCGCTGTGGCGTCGCCCTGCTGCAAGGCGAGTGGCCGCTTTCCCTCTCCCTGCGAACACAACGTCTCACTTCAGCCGCTCCTGCTTCTCAGCGGCCAGAGCTGGAATGATAAGTGGCAGTGCGCAGGCACCTGCAGCGGCAGAGCTGGACTGCTCTGCCCCTGCGCCTCAGCCGCCTTGAGTTCGACTGCCACTGGCGCCTGCAGCGGCTTCATCAGCTGATAGGCCACAGAGTACTGCAGGCGCACCTTGCTGTCAGCTAGCCTGGCAGCAACAGTGCTGGTCCAACACAAGCATGGCATGCGGCAGGGCGTCAGGGAGCTACTTGAAACGTGCTGGCGACCCACATGCTGCAGGCGATGTAGGCGATGCCGAGCCTCCCACACTGCGCCCCCAGCTCCGACCGGAAGGGCGTGGCACCAGCACAGATGGTGCTGATGAGCACCAGCGGCAGGTTGCCCATATTACCTGCAGCATCAGACGGCACGTGCATGAGCTGCTGCTGTGCTTGGCTTGTAAGCGGCATGTTAAGCTTGTAGCAGGAAGATTTGGGGGGCGAGGGCCTCACCTAGCGCAATGACGCACATGAAATGGTTGCGGAAGCGAGTTTCCACCTCAAGCAGGCGGCTGGCGAGCCTGCCCACCACCAGGCCAATGCTGATGCTGCAGCGCGGGGAGCAAGGCGTTAGGCAAAGCAGCAAGCCAGTCATTCCCTGACAAGCATGCAGCTGAGGAGCGCCAGGCGTTTTGGGGCTCACGAGATGCACACGTTGACGGGCAGAATCCACCTGCATGTGTCTGAAGGATCAGCCCAGGGATTCCGAGCAGCGGGGATGGCACCCTGCCCTGCCAACAGGCAACTCACCAGACGGCCAGGTCGCTCAGGCTGATGGAGCGCGACAGGTTGTAAAAGGTAAGCGCAGGGAGAAAGACCAGAAAGACCAGCTTGCTGAGGGTGTGGCGGGCGTGCGAGTCCAGGATGCCCTGTCACGCGGGAAGGTCGGCCTGTTCTGGCCGTTCTGGACAGCTTCAACAGCCAGCTTTGCATGCAGGCAGCGGACGGCCTACCTTGTGAGCGAGCGCTGCGCCAACAGCTGTCATCATGAAAACGTTCAACACAGGCAGCGCGGCCGTCAGCGCCAATCTCCAGAATGACATCATTTTCGCTGCAAGACTCAAATCAGAAGCTCCTGCAGATCCAGTGTGCAGGCCTCCCGGTCAGCCATGTCCGCCAAGAACACACTTACCCACATGCTCCTGAAGACATCTTCCAAACTCAGCGTCAGAAACCGGTTCTGTTAGTGCCGGCTCGCCCAAGTGCTTAAACAGCACATTTTATATTGAGTGAAGACGCACCCGTTTCCTCAGGGCGGCTGATCGTGGCAGGCGGGGAAGCGCAACATGCCGACTTGCGATGCCTGCGAGGAGGGCGACAAGCTCAGGCTTGCGCGAGCGAAGCCGTGCTTACGAAGGTCCGAACGCTGAGCATAAAGTCGTCTGCCGAACTAAAAAAACGCACTAGTTCCCGCCCGAAAGCGCGGCTTCTCCCGCCTCCGATCATTGAAACGGCCGCGCGCTTTTTTGGCGGTTGGGCGCCCAGAATTCGGGTGCACGAGAATTACAAAGTGGATCTGAATTGCAGGTCTTGCTTCAAAACCAATCCAGAGTCCTAATAAAGCAAGTAGGGGCCTATCGCACCTACCGTCTGCCGATCCGTTACTTTCAGGGCGCTACTAGGTATACAAACAGGCTCATCCACAGCGGCAGGCTGATGAGGCAGGCCAGGTACTGCCAGCAGAGCAGGCAGGCGATCTCGTCCTGGCCGCTCTGCACCAGCGTGGCCACCGTCTGCAGGTTCATGGCCGTGGGGGTCGCGTGCATGAGCAGCAGCGTGAATGTGAACAGGCTGTCGGGCGCATGAAACCAACCGAGGCGCTGCATGGCCACCACCACGCCAGTGCCTGCGCGGTCGCAGCCCCTCTCATCAGAGTGCTTGCGAGCAGCATGCTCTCGTCCAGCCGAGGGCGGCGAGTAGCTCACCGAGCGCCGGCGCGACGGCAAGGCGGATCAGGACGGAGCCGACGATGACTCGTTTCGGCAGGTTGGCAGACCCGGGCCCCTTTCCCAGGCTGGCGCCCAAAATAAGCATCATGGTGGGGATCATTCCGCCCGCAAGCGTTTCGAGCGACTGCGTCAGGAAGCCCAGCGGAGGCGCCGTGCCGAACAGCAGGCCCTTCACTGCCGAAGTGCACCTGCCGGCAGAAATTCAAGCTGTGAGAGAGGGGCGTTGCGAGGGTGGGAGGCTGGCCGATCTGTTGTCGCAGCACTGGCAGCAGCAGCAGCAGCAGGAGACAGCGCACCCGACAGTGAGGCCGCCGAAAGCCGCCAGTGTGGGGCAGTTGAGGTAAGAACCCCACGGCACGGCGCGCAGCCCGCGCCGTACCCGTGCCCCCACCGCTCCTAAGCTGCCCCCGCCTTGCGCCTGTGGGTTCGGCCCTCCGCTCGCCTCTGGTCCATCCTCCACAGCCACCAGCAGCGCGCGACCCTCATCCCTGCAACACAGCCGTCCCTGTGGGCTCTGCTTATCGAGCCTGGCTTGTTGCCTGCTAAGCCAGCCGGATGAGGCCTCACTGCGCATCCTGCCAGTCCTCCTGGCCGCTGGCCTGTGGCTGCTCCTCAGCCGGTGCGACCCCCTGTCCATGCTGCAGGTGTTCGCTGCGGCGCACGGCCACGGCCAGCTCAATGCCAGCCTTGCCGCCGCGCTCCGGCGCCTGCCATGGCCCTGAAGCCTTGATTCCCTCCTGCAGCAGCAGACGTGGCCTTGCGACATGTGTGATTGCATCGCAACCAGATAAATCAAGCCAGCGCTCAGCAACATTTGGGCAGGAAGGGACCGGCAAGGCACCTGAGGCGGCTCCTGCTCCTGCTGGACTGGCGGCAGCGGCGGCTTGGCGTCTGACCGCGGCATCATCAGGTTGTAGGCCACACAGTACTGCACAAGCGTGGCATCCACCGCTTCAGTGTCCCAGCTCTCGCACTGGACCACACGACTCTTGTTCCATGACACACTTGAGTGCACCAAAAGCCCTTCCCTGGGGACCTCGAGAGGCATTGAGCCATGCTTTAGCGAGAGAGCGGGCGGTGCAGGGGAGGAGGCGGGGCAGTCTCCAGCAAAGCATGGCATGCACAGCTGTGGCAGAAGTGAGGCTCACTGAAGCATTGCATGGGAGGAGCGGAAGGCTCGTCACCTGGAACGTGCTGGCCACCCACATGCCAAAGGCGATGTAGGCGATGCCGAGACGCTCGCACTGGTCGCCAAGCGAGGCGTGGAAGGGCGTGGCCCCCGCGCAGATCGTACTGGTCAGCACCAGAGGCAGGTTGCCGACATTGCCTGCCGGAGCACAGCGGGCGGTGGCTGCAGCGCTGGACTGCAAGTGACCATGGAGTACAGGACCTGCGGGTCCTCTGGCTTGGGTAGCAGGAGGGGCAGAGCGCAGGAAAGGGGGTTTGTTCAAACAAGGCATGCATCACATGAGCCTGCTGGCGGAGCGGCGCTGCTCATGCAGTATGGGATGAGAGGACTCACCGAGTGCGATGACGCACATGAAGTGGTTTCGGAACCAGGCGTCCACCCGCAGCAGCCTGCCGGTTATCCAGCCGACCACCAAGCCGATGCCGATGCTGCATTGTAAAAACATGGGCTCAGCGTCCCCAGCTCACAGGAGAAAGCCCCTCACAGTCTGATTTGCTGGGTATAGCTGGTAGGAGATGCGCGCCTGATGCACATGTTGGCAGGCAGAATCCACCTGCAATGATTGCTCATGGGTGAACAGCCAGTGTCACACTTGCACGGGCGAGGAGCTCCAGGGAAGGCATGTGGCGGCACCAGACGGCAAGGTCTTTCAAGTTGACAGAGCCGGCGAGGTTGTAAAAGGTGAGCGAGGGGACAAAGACCCAGAAGACCAGCTGGCTGAGCGTCTGGCGCGCGCGCGCATCCAGGATGCCCTGCCAAAGCGCACAGCTCAGGCTGCCGTCTCTGGGCCGGCACAAGCCTGCTGCTTTTCCAGCTCTATTATCACACCTTTCTGGCGAGCGCGGCGCCTACTGCGGTCATGAGAAAGACGTTCACGACTGGCAGCGCTGCCGTCAGCGCGAGGCTCACCACAGAGAGCGCCATCTTTATTGTTTTTCAGCGCCTCTGGTGCTCAGCAGCCTGCAAGCCGACATGAACAGTCAGACAATGCGATTTGAGCAGCAGAGCAAGCCCGGGCTGCTGCCAGGCGCCCCAGATTACTCAGCTGCCGCACCTGACACACCCGGCGGCAGATGCCGGCCAGACCGGCAACCCGCCGCCGAGGGCCGGCTCTGGATTGCCCCCGTGTCACGCACGCTTCGTATGCTGATGAATTTGCTCCGCTCGAAGCCAGTACTCGAGTTGCGAGGACGAACGAGCCGGCGCGCGCGCGCCTTGAAACTTCGTCACGAGCAGAGTGGCAGCAATGAGCGAGCTGAGGAAGGCTTCAATTTGGATGTGAGCAAAGCACGTTGGCCGGCCAAATCGAAAGTGACGTCGTTTTTCGATTGTCGGCTCTTGCACACGCGTGCAAACCTGGCCAGCGGACAGTTCGAAATCCACGCCGCTGAGCGGCCTGATTCTGAGCGTGAAGTGTGGCTCGTGATCAGCGAGACAGTCCCAGCCGCTGACGGGTGGTGATGGACGAGCAACCTCGGAGCTGCATCGTGGATGTCTCGGACCACCGGCCAGACGGCTTCAAGTGGCTCACTCTCAAGCGGATAAAGTTATCAGAGCTTCGCTTACGATCGCTGATTGCGCTGAATCGGCTTCCGGGAGACCCGCTTGCGCACTGGCATGCAACGCGCTGACTTCGCTTTGCGCTGCGCAGTATCGGGATCCGACCGGCAGGGAGCGGCTGTGGGAGTCTGCCGAGCGCACTTCACGCAATGGGCCGGTTGACGGCGTAGCCATCGTCGCAACTGTCAGGAGGAAAGGCGGGCCAGCGCAGCTGGTGCTAGAGAGCCAGTTCCGGCCTAGCCAAGGCAGCTATGTACTGGAAGTGAGATCTCCCACCAGCAAATCATCTTCCTGTCACCGCAGCTGGCTGCTGAACCTGCAGGTCGACACAGTTCCCCGCAGGCCTTGTCGACGCCGGCGAGTCGCCAGAGCAGGCAGCTGTCCGGGAGCTCAAAGAAGAGACCGGCTATTCTGGCCGGGTTACCGCAGTTTCTGCGATCGGATACAGTGACCCAGGCATGACCAACTCCAACATGCAGGTGCCTCCATGCTGCCCGCCTCCACTGTTTGCTTTTGCTCACACATTCGGCACAGGACAAACACTTTAAGAGCTGCTGCAGGCGGTTTTTGTGGAAGTTGACGGAGATGCCCCAGAAAGTGCGGCTGTTCAGCCGCAGCTCGAGGTGCGGTCAGCGGCAATGCACGCCACTGGCAAGACTCGGTCTTGCTTGGAGCTGAAATATAGCCCGTCTGCGGCTGTACAGGATGGCGAGTTCATAGAGACGCTGCTGGTGCCCCTGGCGGGTCTCTATCGCCAGCTACAGGCAAGACCTGCCCGGCCACTGCAACTGACGGAACAGACTGCTCGCAGGGGCGTGTCAGACAGCGGCTGAAGTACACCAGATGTGCTGCAGGAGCTGCAGCGGGAAAAGGGCTGGGACGTGGACGCGCGCCTGCTGCTGTACGCGATTGGCTTGGAGCATGGCTCTGCCGCTGCCAAGAACTGAATTGCTAGGGAACCCTGCTCCAATTGAGATTGCTCACATGGCCTCACTCATTGAGTGAGTGCGCACATTGCCAGCAACTCATGTTCTAGCAGGTCCGTGCCAGTGGTACCCAGGGAGGTCTTGCCCAAACACGCCTGGCAATGCATCAGGCGCAGTAGCATCTGTTTCAGCCGTGCAACAGCGGGCCGCAATAATGGAGTGGCTGGAGAGCACGGCGGACGGCGACTCGGCGCAGGCCGTCGAGGCATTCACCGTCCTCAGGGACGTTCCCGCGCAGCTGACCTCCCGCGTGCGCGCGATCACGGATGCCGACAGCCAGCAGGCTTCTGAGGCACAAGGTGCCCAGGCTCATCCGCCGAGATGCCTCAGCAATCCATGCTGGTCTGTGTGGTCACGTGCCTGCGGGACCTGGGCCAGAGCTGCTCGCCTTGCATTCCATATTCAACCATGACAGCCCTGGCCAGCGATCGCCGCTTGCTGGCGCTCTAATAAGCAGTGAATCCCAACAGCTCAGTCTCTGGCAGCGTTTCGTCGGCCAAGCGGTGCGCTTTTCGCTGTGCAGAAGTGGACCTGCTGGCCTTCCCCCCCCTGTTCAAGGGCGAGACACGGGAGCAGCGCCTGGGCCGCCTGGCAGCCTTCCACCGCAACTGGGACTGGCTGGCGCAGCAGTTCAAGGCACGATGCCTGGCAATGTATGCTGACTCGCCAAGTCAGCTTGGCCTGCAGCCATCAGTTGATACATGGTGACACCACTACAGGAGGTCAGGGACGCCGCCAACGGCGAGACCTTCCGCCAGCTGGTCGAGTTTGCGTTCGAGCAGCACCCGGGTGAGGAGGAGGAGGTGGCGCGGCAGCGCACCATCCCCACCGCTGTCTGCGTGGCGGGCAGCATCGACCCGGCCGACCATGCCGACACCTTCCCCAGCCTGGTGCAGGAGCTGCGGCAGCGCGTGCGTCCGCTCTGCTCCAGCTCCTCACAGCCAGCACAGTCACAGGCTGGGCACTCTCTCCCCTGAGGTGCCTGCTTGAACATCAGCTGGGGCAGGGCATTGAAAGTGCTTGGCACAGCCATTGCCTGGCCATGGCTGACTGAGACCCGATAATGTACGAGGAAGTGCCATCGGCCGCAGGGCTGCTACGCAGCGCTGCTGAGCCAGCGGGAGCTGCCCGGCGGCACGTCAGTCGCGCCTGCGCTGCGTGCGCTGCTGCGGCAGTTCTCAGGGCTGGACACCGAGGCGGACGACATGCTGGCACGCTGCCTTTCCTCACCCTCGACTGGATGGCCTGTCTACATCGGTCTGACAGCACTGAAGCTCGTTCGCTGTCACAAGACTTGAGCTGACGGCGGCCTGCTGCCGGCTGCGGCAGGCCCTGACAGCCTGGTATGCCGACGAGCTCGCTAGAGACGCGGGCCCGGCCACACGCGGAGCAGCAGAGGCCGCTGTGCTGTCGCCTCTGGGCAAGCTGGCGCTGGCGACGCCGCAGAAGCAGGCCGCCACTGGCAGCCGCCGCTCCGCCAGGGTGTCGCTGGGCGGCAAGGCAAGCTGGCACTGCCATGTCACTGATTAGTCATCGCATCGCCTACCAGCCATTCAAGGAGTGCTTGGTGCCAGAGTCGAGACAGTCGAGAGCCTGGCATGTTGCTGAGGAGAGGTTTAAAATGGCTGCAGTCGGAGGCAGCTATCGACTCGCCCTTTGGCAAGCTAGCGCTGGCGACGCCGCAGCAGCCGCCGCGGCGCTCAGCACGTGCCGCTGAGGCGCAGCAGCCAGCGACGGCAAGTCCAGGGGAGGAGGCCGGGGCGGGTGCCGAGGTGCAAGCAACTTCTCCCCCCATCCTGTCCTCTCGATGACTGCAGCCCGGGCAGGCTGCAGCCCTACCAGAGAGGTCACTGCCCTTGCTACTGCCCACGCTAGCCTACCAGTGTCTCATTACGTGCCAGGCGGTGGAAGCATGAGCGGCCTCTGCTGCGGCGCAGGAGCCGAGGCTGCCGGCGGCCGGGCGGCCGCTGGTGGCGGTGCTCGAGGGCGTGGAGGGGCTGGACCCTCCGACGCTGCGGGACCTGCTGACAGTGCTCAGCGAGGTGCGCCTTTTGCCTCATGAAGCTGGTCAGGGGACGTGTGTGCTCGTGGTACCGGCCCAGCAGGCCCGCTGTTGGCTCTCCTGCGGCAGCAGCACGCTACCTCCCAGCTTCAGTCCTGCGGTGCATGGCAGCGGCAGCGCATGAGCAGTCTGCCTCTGCCAGCGAGCGGCCTCAGGCATGCATCGCGCCATTGTGCCTCGCAGAGCCCCCCACGCGACTCCATATCAATCGGAGTCTCGGGGACTGCAGCCGGCTGACCGCTGCCGCTGCCCCCGCAGAGCCGCGGCCGCCTGCCGGTCACGCTCGTGCTCGGCATGACGACCAGCGCGGCCGCGCTGGGCCAGGCGCTGCCCGGCGGCGCCTGCGACAGCCTGGCACCCGCCAGCTTCCGCCTGCCCGGCTCGCTCGACCTGCTGGAGGCGGCCTGCCGGGGCGTGCTGGCGGCGCCCGCCTGCCCGCTGCTGTTCGGCGGCGGGCTGCTGGCGGCGCTGGGGGACCGATTCATGACGCAGGACTTCACCATGCGGGGCTTCACCCAGGGCCTGCAGGCGCGGCACTCCCTCGTCTGCACACGCTCCAGTGTGGCTGAGCCTGCCAGTGGCAAGATTCTGAGCAAGGTGGGAGATCCTGGATGGGGCAGAGGGCAGGTAGGGGGCACCTGCATGCAGCTGGCTGCGCTGCCGCCATCCTGCTGTGCCTTTCATGCATGTTCCAAGCAAGCCTCTGTGTGTCTCGTGGCGATCTGAGCTCTAGAGACTCGAGTGCGCTGGGCCATGCATGTGCGTGAGCCGCCCCTGGCGCGCGCAGGCGGCCTGCATGGCGCACTGCCAGCAGGTCGCGCTGGCGGGTCTGGCCGGCCTGCCGCCCGAGCAGCAGGCGGCCGCCGCCGCC
>BHFV01000758.1:0-15136 GCA_003568905.1 Trebouxiophyceae sp. KSI-1
GATGGGCGTCGGCCGGTGCAGGCTGTCCAGCGAGCGCAGGGTGGCGCCGCTGCCCTCGCTCGCGCTGCTCTCGCTGGCGACCGGCGACGGCGGCCCCGACGGCCCGCGCAGCGCCGCGTCCGGGGGCCGCTCGCCGGGCCCGGCGCCGCCAAAGCTGCCGCGGCGGCCGGCCGGCTTGGCCTGCTTGCCGCTGGGGATGGGCGACAGCCGCGCCACCTTGGAGGCGGCCAGCTGCAGCCGCGGCGGGGGAGGAGTCAGGCGGTGCGAATTCTGGGAGAGCTCTGCATCGGCAAGCGGACGATGCAGAGGGCGTGCCCGGTCGGCCGACTTCTCGACGAGGCTGGTCGCCGAGTCGTGCTCCTCCACCTCCTCCTCCTCCTGGATGCTCGACACTGACAGCGCGCCGCTGGCTCGCCGCGACTCCAGCGGCTCCACCCCCGGAATGGGGGTGGGCCGGTGCAGATTCTCCACGGCCCGCTGCATGCCGCCTCCCTAGGCGCCCAGCGCCGCCGCCAACGGCAGTTCTGCCCGCCTGCAATGCGTTGGCTTTAGGGTGTCAGGTGCACACCAGCGTCCAGGGTCGGGCGGCTGCTCTAGCCGGCATCGGACTGCCGGCACGGCAGCCGCTGTCCTTACCCGAGTCCGGACAGGGGCCGAGCTGGCGATGAGAAATCCGACGGGACCGAGCGGAAGGCAAAGACCACGGGTCTCCAATGCAGCCGAGTGAAAGACTGTCTGGCGCAATGTAGCGCGGCGTGGCAGCTGTGCACGGGCCGGCCGCAGCCGAGTCAGGGCAGCTCGCAATCCGCGGCCGCAGCTCGCCGTGAGCGGACAAAGCCCGCCTTGGCGCGTAAGCAAACATTGTGGGTGAAACGAACGCTAGCTGCGCGGTCGAAACGGGCAGCGGCGCGGGGGCCGGCTGATCCGCATTGCCAGACAGGTCCCCCGTGCTGCAGCGTGGCGGGCCACGCACCGGCGAGGCGGCTGCTTGGGGCAGCCAAGCTTCAGCCTTGGTGCGCCGTTTAACGGCGCCTCTAGTCCCGTACACACCACCTGTGAGGCGATCTTCTCCCCAGGGATGGCTTCTCTCCACTTCGTTCGGCACACCAGCGTGCCGCGAGAAAAGCCTGCTGATCGAAAGGGAACAGCAAAGTGCGAGCTTCTAGCTTTGGCGGGCATGCGACCCCAGACGAGGATGGGGCCCCGTCTGCGACCTGTGACCAGTTGGCATTGAGCATTTTGCCCCCCAACATCCCGCTCCCGAGCACAGGGCGTGCCTGCCGAGCCGTCTTCCTGGCTCCTCGTGCAGCGGAACATTCATCAATTTCAATCAACAAGCATGCACTAGAAGACATTCGCCGAAAGGAGACCGCGTGATTCCGCGACCTGTGGTCTCATGCCATTGATTTAGAGTGGTGCTTACAAAAGAGCCCTGCTGCGGCGCAAATCAGTACCGGCGCAATGGCGCCCGCCGCTGCTGTGCCAAAGGAGGACGACAAGGTGGCCCGCGAGCTGCGGCACTACGACACGCGCAGCTCGCCGTTCCTGGAACTGCAGACGCCCTTCACCACCAGGTCTGTCGCCTCTGCCGGTCCCCAGGCCTGGGCGTTCGAGCCAACAGGGCTCGCCGCCTACGGCTCACGGCTGTGCGCAGGGAGGCGGTCAAGATGGCGTTCCTCATCTGGACGGTGCCCTTCCGCCTGGTGCTGGGCGTGGGCGCGATGCTCGTGCTGGCCTGCCTCAGCTATGCCGCCGCCTTTCAGCAGTGTGTGCCCGCCTCCCGAGGTCCTGCTCCCGCCCCCTCTGCGGTGGCGCCGGCTCACACGCCCGACCGACGCAGGGACATCTCAAAGCCGCTGCCGCCAGGCAGGCGCCGGCTGGTCGCCGCCGCCAGGCACGCCCCCTCACACGCCCACCCCTCCGGCCGGCCCCTGCAGCGGGCGCGCAGGCACTGAACGGCGGGGGGAACTGCGCGCAGCAAGTGCGCGCGCGTGATCCTGTTTGCGCTCGGCTTCCGAGTCACCGTCCGCGGCTTTGAGAACTACGCCAAGGCGCGGGAGGTCGGCGCGGTGCGGGCCCCGCCGCCCCCGGACTGCTCGTACACGGGCGCTGGCGGGCTGGCCGGGCTGACCTGCCCCCCCCCCCTCCCTCCCGCCCGCAGCTGGGCGTGTTCAACCACTCCTCCTGGGTCGACTCCATCCTGCTCATGTGGCTGTTTGCGCCCTCTGGCCTCTCACTCGCCTCCAACGCGGAGCTGCCGCTCGTCGGCACCTGCATCCGCGCCTTCCAGAACATCTACGTCCCGCGCTCCTCCCACGGCACCGCCGCGCGCCTGGCGGCCGGCGACCGCGGCGGCGCGCCCACTGTGTCGGACCTCATCGCCGCGCGGTGCCGCCGCCGCCCCCGCCCCGCTGGCGCAGCTCGCAGGGCGCCGCCTGCTGCTGACAGAAGCGCGAGCTGGCCGCCTGCGCCTGCGCAGGGTCGCGGACCGCCGCTTCCCCATGCTGGTGGCCGCGCCGGAGGGCACGTGCAGCGACGGGCGCTGCGTGCTGCACTTTCGCTCGGGCTGCTTCCTGCCGGGCGCGCCGGTGCTGCCGATCCTCATCCGCTACAACAAGCGGTGGCACAACCCGGCCTGGACGATCATCAACGAGGGCTGGCACTTTGTGCGCCGCCGCGCCCCCGCCCCCTTTCCCCTCCCCTCCCCCGCGCTGGCAGCCGGCGGCGCTGAGTGCTGCAGCCCCGCAGCTGCGCCTGATGTGCCAGCTGGACAACTGGGTGGAGGCGACCATCCTGCCGCCGGTCGTGCCCTCCGAGGCCGAGCGCCGGGACGCGCGCCTCTTCGCGGGCAACGTGCGCCGCGCCTTTGCCGACGGCCTGGGCCTGCCGCTCTTGGACCAGGCGCGCCCCCGCCCGCCGCTGCCGCCGCCCCCACCGGGCCTGCCTGCCACCCGCCGAGCCTCCCGCCCGCCGCTGCGCCGCAGTCGGTCGCGCACTACGCGGCGCTGATGCGCGCGGGCGTGCGCGTGTCGCTGGACGGGACGCGCGTGGTGGGGCCGCCGGGCGTGGTGGGCGCGGACGGCCGCGCGGACCTGACGGCGGCCGCGGAGGGCGCCAACGGCCGCACCTGGCCCGCCGCCGAGCCGGCCAAGCGGCGCTGACACGCGCTGCCGCTGGTTTCTGCTCGGTTGTGAAAGCCGCCGATCCGCTGGCTCTCAGCAGCCGCGCCCGGCCTCTTTCTCTCTCGTGCCCTTCTGCTGACGGCGCTCCAGCCTCTGACACGCGCGGCCCCTGACTCTCGACATACCGACCTCCTGTGACCGAGGCGATGCCTGCTGCGCCCGAGTGCCAGATAGACTTTGCCGCTTGAGAACAAGCTGAGCCCGGCCCTCATAGACACGCTGCAATGTGCGCTCCCTGCTGCAGCGCCTACCTTCCCCCGCAGGCCATGGGGGCTGGCTTCTTCTGGAATTAGTCGCTGCACCGATGTCGGCTCCTGAAGGCGGCTGCCGCGCTTGACCTTGGCAATGACGCAAGCTGCAGTGGAGTGGCGTGGGGCGCTTGCTGGATGCCCCATGATGGCAGCCGCCGCTGGCTGCAGCTCCACCTGCGCTTGCTGCCGGTGTTGCTGCTCATGAGTCACCCTGCCACATCACTGCCAGCACGCTCTTGCCGGCCAGGCGGTCAGCGCTCGCTGCAGCACGGCTTTCCGCGCGCTTTGCAGCTCTCTCAGCGGCCTCCTTACATGCATCTCCTTCACCAAGATGCGAAAAGATGTGGAGCACAACCTCCTGATCATCAGGATTTAAGGGTCGAGAAGTCGTGCGGCAAATGAACGCTCCACAAGGCGAAGGAGGTCAGAGCAAGACAAAGAGAAACAAGCAGACCTAAAGAAGCAGGACTCCCCACACAACACGCTCCAGTCATGCTGCTTGCCAATAGCAATGCTTGACACCTAGGCCTTCTAGGCCTTCAGGCGCTCAATAACCGCATCCGCTTCAGCGGCATCTGACTGTCGCAGCAGAGCCGCCAAGTGCGGGCTCATGGACTACCGGTGCCGCTTCTGCTCGGCTCATACAGGTTTTGCAGGTTGTCCTCCGGCATGCCCCTAGTCCTCGTGGGAAAGCTGCAAGGTCAGGCGCGCGCGCTGTGGGGAGCTGCCGCTCGACCAGCTTTTGACCTGCACCTCCCGCAAGAGTGAGAGACACATACCGGGTCGCGGGCGGTGCAGGATGATGGCACCGTGAAGGAGCCAAACAGGCACAGCAGGCGGCGCTCGCCAGCAGAGTGGCGCTGCGGCGAGGGGAGGGTGCACCTGGCTGAAAGTCGGTGGCAGAGGACCTTGCAGGCACTCGAACCCGCGCATGTGGCCCAGCCGCTGCGGCGCGGTGCTGCAAACCTGCAGGCTCGCCCTGTGAGGCAAGCAGAACGGCGTCAGCCGCGGCCGGGCGGCTGGCCGCCGCCTGTTTGATCGCCGGGCAGCCTGTGGCTCTCACTCGTGCCGCAGAACAAGCAAGAGGCGCACCAGTATTCCGGCACAGTCAGCAGGCGTCCGCCGAGGCGCTCTGCCTCCCTGGCGAGGTGTCGCCTGAGCAGCTTGACGGGCTGCCGCCGAACGCCGAAACGGCCACGGGCGGCGGCGTTGCCAAAGAGGAGCTTGCGCCTTCTTCGAAGAAGTCTTTGAGCGCGCGGTCGCCCATGTCGCGAGGCATCTGCCGTGCCTCCTCCACCAACACGGCGTGAATGGCCGGCTCCTCGTATTTGAAAGGCGTGTACTCCGCCAGGCCCTGTCAACACAAACTAATTGTCGGGGCTTGCCAGGCTATCACCCCCCCGGAACAGCCGCAAGCATATCTGAGAAGGGTTAATTTGGTGCGGGAGGAGGCTGCGGTTGGCGGCAAGGCAAGTGCATGTGCAAGCAGGGCACAGCTCCAAGGTGTTCAAAGGCGGACGGCCACAGGATGTTAGGGCTTACACTGGAAGCATGTGCGGCCACAGGATGTGAGGGCTTGAGCTGGGAGCATAGGGTTTAGGGTTAGGGAGATCGCACGTTAAAGTAGAGCTTGAAGACGGCCTGGTCCAGCGCCGCGGCGCGCGCCGTCGTGTAGGAGCCGCTGAACATGTTCTCCTGCGTTGATTTGTCGCGATTGCGAATGCCGAAGAAGAAGAATCCAGGCATCCCAGGCACCGCCTAGCACCGCCATGATGCCCCTCTACCTACAGCCACCCAATCAGCGGCGGGTTATGCTTGCAGAAATCACATGGCCATGTTAACGGGTGTGCCAGGCAGGCAGGCCAGGGGCCGCGCCCGAACTGCGACCGCCAGGCCCCAGATATTCCCTGTGAGGCCCGTCCCATCTCCTTGAGGTCCTCGGCGTGGCGGCGCAGCTTGTCCACGAGAGAAAGGTTAATTTAGCTCGCCGGAATTTCGGTCACAGGCTTGCCCTGGAAACCAGGCAACTGCCGTGCATCAGTGATTGTGGCAGCTCCGCCTCTTCGGGCGATGCCTGCCGGCTGGCAAGCAAAACACAAGGTTGGTCCTGGCCCGTCAGCAGTCAGCAGGTGCCATCGCTCACCTGCGCCACCAGGATTGCGCCCGCCCAGAGGACAGCGTCCAGCTTGTTTGCGAAAGATCCGTAATAGTGAACAGCAGCCGCAATGCTGGTGTGCTTCATCTGGACGCTGTAGCCGCCCTGGCGGTTTGGGTTGACGTGGGTGAAGCTGCACGAGTTGAACATCCACATTCAGGAACATTTTACCCGCAGATAGAATAGGGGTTGAGAGGCTTGGGCCTGTAAGGCTGGTACGCACCCGCTGCTGCCAGTCGCCCTCCGCCCCCGGTTTCCCTGGTTCAAGGTGGAGTGCTCGCTGATGGCGAGGGCCATAAGCAGCCCTGGCACCTGCTCTGCAGAGCGGCGCGGACCCTCCCCAAACAGCGGCCATGTTGGGCCCTGAGCAGAGCATTGGGCGTCCCAGGTCAGGGTGCCGGGCACCGCCTGGTAGTAGGGCTCCGCAGCAAACGTGCGCTGGGATGGGGCCCAGCGGCACAGGGGGTGCGCTGCAACCAGCGCAAACGCTGCGTCAGCTAGGCAGCATGCTGGGGCTTCTTGCAGCCGCTGTGGAGAAGCAGGAGGCAGGCTGCAGGCCAGCAGCATGCCATATTGTGCTGACAACGAGCCTCACTTGCCAGCATGCATCTGGGTGCACGCCTCGCGCACAGCCGCTCAGGCTTGGGGGCCTTGTGAGAGGAGCGCACCTGCCTGGTTGCGGGGAAATGCTCGGACACCAGCAGCTCCTCGCGGGGGGAGAAGCAGCCGTCGAGCAGGAGGGACGCTAGGGGGTTTCCCTGGGTCGCGGTCAGCGAAGGTCAGTGCCAAGTGTGGCGGGATGATGGCACCGTGAAGGAGCCAAACAGGCACAGCAGGCGGCGCTCGCCAGCAGAGTGGCGCTGCGGCGAGGGGAGGGTGCACCTGGCTGAAAGTCGGTGGCGGAGGACCTTGCAGGCACTCGAACCCGCGCATGTGGGCCAGCCGCTGCGGCGCGGTGCTGCACACTTGACTCGTCCTGTGAGGCCAGGAGAACGGCGTCAGCCGCAGCCGGGCGGCTGGCCGCCGCCTGTTTGATCGCCGGGCAGCCTCTGGCTGTCACTCGTCGTGCCAAAGAGCAAGAGGCGCACCGATACTCTTTTGCACAATCAGCAGGCGTCCGCCGAGGCGCTCTGCGATCCTAAACCCTACACGCTCTCATCGCCTCCGCGCTGTGCGCTGGCGCGGCTCTGGAAACATTCCTTGAGCGCGTTGTCATCCATGCCGGGTGGCAGCTGCCGGGCCTCTTCCACAAGCACAGTGTGAACGGCCGGCTCGTCGTATTTGAACGGCGTGTACTCCTCCAGGCCCTGTCAACACAAATTAATTGTCAGGGCTTGCCAGGCTATCACCCCCCAGGAATAGCCGCAAGCATATCTGAGAAGGGTTGATTCGTTGCGGGCGGAGGCTGCGGTTTGCGGCAAGGCAAGTGCATGTGCAAGCAGGGCACAGCTCCAAGGTGTTCAAAGGCGGACACCCACAGGATGTTAGGGCTTGAGCTGGAAGCATGTGCGGCCACAGGGTGTGAGGACTGGAACACGAGCATCTTGCAGCTTAGGCTTAATGGAGATCGCACATTGAAGTAGAGCTTTTAGACGGCCTGGTCCAGCGCCGCGGCGCGCGCCGTCGTGTAGGAGCCGCTGAACGTCTGCTCCTGCGTTGAGTTGTTGCAGGCGCGGAGCACGAAGTAGATGAGGCCGGTCGGCCCGGCCACAGGGAGGATTCCCTTCCATCTGCAGCCAGCCAATCCGGGGCGGGTCATGCTTACAGCAAAGTGTACAACATGCCCATAAGGAGGATGCAAGCACTGGGCTGTGCTGAAGGGCAGAGCAAGCGAGGCAGGTGGGGGCCGCGCCCGAACTGCGATCGCCACGGCCCCGAGACGCCCTGCGAGACACGGCCCATCTCCTTGGGGTCCTCGGCGTGGCGCCGCAGCTTGTCCACCAGCAGGGGGTCGACGCAGCTCGCCGTGATTTCGGTCACTGGCCTGCCCTGGAAACCAGGTAACTGCCGTGCGTCAGTGATTGTGGCAGCTCCGCCTCTTTGGGCAATGCCTGCCGGCTGGCAAGCAAAACACAAGGCTGGTCCCGGCCCGTCAGCAGTCAGCAAGTGCCATCGCTCACCTGCGCCACCAGGAGCGCGCCCGCCCAGAGGACAGCGTCCAGCTTGTTCGCGAAAGACCCGTAATGCACGGGAGCCGCGATGCCGTTGTGCTTCATCTGGACGACGTATCCGCCGTCCTTGCCCCGTTTACGTGTGTGAAGCTGCAAGCATTCCAAGTTAAGTGTGAGGATCGGCCGCAGCCAGACAGGGACGAAGATCGCGCCCAATCTCAGAGGCAGGGAGGTGGCTATTACGCACCCGCTGCCGCCAGTCGCCTTCCGCCCCTGCTTTCCACGATTCAGGGTGGAGTGCTCGCTGATGGCGAGGACCATCAGCAGCCCTGGCACCTGCTCTGCAGAGCGGCGCGGACCCTCCCCGAACAGCGGCCATGTTGGGCCCTGAGCAGAGCATTGGGCGTCCCAGGCCAGGGTGCCGGGCGCCGCCTGGTAGTAGGGCTCCGCAGCAAACGTGCGCTGGGATGGGGCCCAGCGGCACAGGGGGTGCGCTGCAACCAGCGCAGACGCTGCGTCAGCTAGGCAGCATGCTGGGGCTTCTTGCAGCTGCCATGGAAACGCAGGCGGGAGGCTGCATGCCAGCAGCATGCCAAGTTGTGCTGGCGTCAGCCCCACATTGTGCCAGGATGCATCTGAAAGCACGCCTCATGCACAGCTGCTCAGGCTTGGGGGGAGGAGCGCACGTCCGCTGGCGACAGAGCGCTCTGAGACCAGCAGCTTCTCCTTGCGGGAGAAGCAGCCGCCGAGCAGCAGCAAAATATGGAGGTGCAGGTCTGTGGCCGTGTGTCCAGCTGGTGGGCGTGCCTGGCCGCCTGCATGTGGACCCAGAGCAGGGCCTTCCCCGCCTGAAGCACACGCGGGGCGTGTGTGAGCGTCCATGCAGCAGGGCTTGCAGCTTGGCTCAGACTAGAGATGATGCAGGCCTGGTGTGAGATGGAATGGCGCACCAGGACCTTCTCCTCTAGGCTCTGGACGGCCACCGGCGCTAGCCAGTTCGGGATTGTCAGGAAGACGTGGCCAAAAATCGCCCACAGCCGCTGCAGCGCCTTGAACTGCAGGTCCTTCTGCGAGGCCGAGAGAGAACGGAGCCACGTTGGCGCGTGTCCGCTGCATGACACGCTGGGCCTTCTGCAGCTCCAGCTGTGTGGGCGCACGCTGCAGCGGTCGCAGCATGCGGGAGCTGTTGACTCTCCCGACGCGTTCGGCAGGCCTCCTGCCCAACCAGTCCCAGGAGGAGAGGAGTCACCTGCGGTCCTCGGCTTATCGACGCCCTGCTCTTCCATTGCCGGCCCGCTCCAAGGCCCTGCGGCAGAGCCGGCTGCTGCTCAGCGCCTTGGAGCGGCCTCGAGAGGGACGCGCCAACGGGCCAGCGAGACGCCCGCCGACACAGCGCCTGCTGACAGAGAAGACGCGGGAGGTAGCGGGAGGGGCGTAGCCCCTGCAAGGAGCCGAGAGACGCCGGCCGGGGCGGCGGCGCCCCGGAGGACTGTTGGGTGCGGCGGGCAACAACGCACCGCGCGACAGCTCTTGAAGGCCTTGGAACCGACGCCTCGCCGCTCAGGGGGGCTGCTGCGGCCTCGCGCGGCGCGGCGTCGTCCCGGAGAGCTCTCGGAAGAAGGTGGCACCAGTGGCGCGAGAGCGGAGTCGCCTCGGCGATTCAGCGAGCAGCAGAGCCGCAGCAGCTTGTTGCTGCCAACATGAAGAGGAGCGGAAGAGCGCGCAAGAGGAGGCGGTTGCCGCCAAGGCGCCACCAACAAAGTTTCTCCACGGCTAGCTGAAATGCACGACCTTCTTTTGCGTCCGGCGACCCCGCTCTTCTCGCGGATCTGGTGCATGCTGCTTCCGAGAAGAGCTGTTCTGATGATCCTTGTACTGCTCCGCCTTGCCCGCTGCTGGTGAACATTCCGAGACCGCGGCCGCCGCCGACCCTAATTTACAGCTTCCTTTTGCTGTGCAATTCGAGCTTAATGCGTCTTCTCCGCCATCTATGAAAGTCAGCGCAACGGGATCCCAGATGAGTTGGCTGCCTCCATGCCTGCACCGACGCTAAGCACTGCAGCAGGTCACAGAGTCTGATGAGAAGCATTGCCTTGATCAGGCAAATCTGTCCCTCTGGCTGCCCGATGCGCAGCAGCGTCGGCTTACTGTCGCAATCAAGCGGCCACTGGCTACAAGTAGTGCTGGCAGGCCTCAGTCTGCCACCTGGCGCCTCAGGCTCCAGCACAAAGAGACATGGCCTGGGAGCGCCTTGCTCTGGGTCACGCATGCCTGGGCAGAACATGCTGTCGCCACTGTAGAAGAGGGCCTGCTTCTGCCTATCAGATCGAGGTTCACCTCGGCAGCATCCAGCCACAGGGCGCTGTGCGCACAGGGCGCTGCGCACAGCAGGCGTTGAATGCTAGCAACCACATGAGCTCAGGCTTGAAGTGCAGCAAAGCGCGGTCGGCAAGCCCAGCGCTTGGTGTGCAAGGAGATCACACGACTCCGCCAAGAGGAGCGGCTACTAAACGCCAGGACCGGTTCCACTCACATGGTGCAAAGGCTGCAGGCTCGATTGGTGGACAGCAGGACGAGTGAACAAGCACTCAACGAGCATGCGTCCGCTACCAATGAGCGGACAGCGCTGCCAGTGCCAGAGGACACGAGCCTTGCCGGCCTAGTCCGGCTGTCAGCTGCATGCATGCAGCAGCAAAGCACAACTAGGCGTGCAAGCCCCGAATGCGGGGAATTCATGCCGCCAGCGCGGGCGGGACGGGGACGATCTTCTTGGGGCTGCTGCCGTCGCTCGGCGTCGGCGGCGGCGCCTGCTGCTGGAAGCGCTTGAGCCCGGGGACGCAGGGCAGCACGGCGGCCGCCACCGTGGCCACCACCTGCCACGCCTCCAGCAGGGGCAGGAAGGTGGCCAGCACGGAGGCGATCAGCGCCCAGAAGAGGCTCAGCACGACCCACCAGGTGAAGTAGCCCTGCAGATTTCAGGCAAACCCTGTCAGTAGGCTGCTGGCCCTATCTGCCCTCCTGCTGGTGAGTGAGGGCAGCCGAGGAGCCTGGCCTTGGAGAAGACGCCCGCCGGCAGCGCCAGCAGCGGCCACGCAAACAGGAAGACGACGGTCAGGCTGCCGGCCCAGGCCCAGATGCGGCGCTCCGCCCTGGCCAGCGCCTCGGGCGTCTCCTCGGCCGCGAGCTCGTCGTCCGCCTGCAGGCCGGCACAGCGCGCCTTGCCGGAGCCTGCCCGGCCCGCGGCCTTGCCGGCAGGGGCAGCCTGCACGAGCAGCACTCGGGGGGGCAGGCCTGGGAAGGGCACCACCTTCTGCTGGGCATCGTTGTACACGGCGATGCTCTTCATGCCGGCCCAGTCGTAGTTCTGCGGGAAGAAGTAGGCGAGGCCGACGGTGATGATCAGCGAGCCGAACAGCGAGAAGCAGCCTGCAGTCAAAAGCACAGCTCAGACTCTGCCGTGCGTGCTGTGAGCAGCATCTCTCGCATGGCTGGCAACTGAACGTGCCTCCAGTCAGGCACGGCCCGATCTGCTGGAGAGTCGTGATGTTGACCGACCCAAACTCGATGTGCGCCTCCTGTGCCACCAAACAGGGCGTTCAGAGAGCACGTTGCCCGGCTCCTCTGGCTGCCGCTGCTGGAAATTTGTCTTGAGGCTGGAACATCTGGCACCAACAAGCAACCGAAGCGGGCAGGAGCTGGGCCCGCACCACGAGCCAGGCGGCGACACCCAGCACCTGTCCGATGATGCCGCCTGCGCAGGCAGGCAGCTCAGCATGCTCGTGAGCCTGCAGGGGCAGCACAGGTGCTGCTGCTGGAGCTGGAAGGCGAAGGCGGCTGCACACCCGACAGCGCTGCCACCTTGCTGCACCTCGCCCACATGACGGCGCTGGCCAGCGGCGGGACGGCAGACGTGGTGGCTGTCGCCATCGCAAAGTAAAGCCAGTTCAGCGAAATTCCAATCTCCTTGAACACCACACTCACTACTGCCATCACCAGCGCGAAGAGCGCCACCGTGATACGAGAAACGAGCAGCAGATGGTTGCTGTCGGCTTTGGGGGCGAAGAGGGGCTTGTAGACGTCGTATGTGAGCTGCACAGCAGGCCAAACGTGATCAGCGGGTGACCCAGGCTCGCACGGTCGGATGGCCCCGCGAGCTGCCTCTTGCATGCGGCCAGCATGGCGCCTCCATTTGTGCTGCTGTCAGCAGTCAGCCACCACGGGTGAGGGCAAGTTTGGGCTGGCTGTGCTCACCAGGGAGCTGACCGCCACCATCTCTGCCGAGCCAGCCGACCTGCAGAGCGCAGCGTGTGTGAATGGCGCGGGGAGGGCTGCTTGATGATGCATCACGTTTAATAGCGCAGCCGCATGCGGGTAGAGAACATGGCCCGGGAACATGATCGGTGTTCGGACCGTCAGTATACGGGCCGAGGCGCTAGAAAAAAGCGCTGGAGAAAGCGAAGCTCGCGGGGGACACAACGTGCTGAGCCGAATCGCATGGCGTGCGGAGAGACCGAAGAGCTCGCTTGAAGGCGGGTACGTTTCTCATACATACGCTCAAAGAGGGCAGTGAGACAGCTTTCGTTCAGCTTGCTCGTGCATGCGCCCAGGGCTGGCATCGATTCCGCATTGCTTTTGCGCGCGAAAGGGTTGCAGCGGCTGCCCATCGCTCGGGAGCGCATCGCTCGAGAGCACAATCGGACTGTCGCGCAAGCGAGGAACCCCTCTCCTGGATTGCGAGACCGCATCGGTGTGCCCTTGACCCGCCCTCAGGCCCTCGCGGTTCCGCCCGCCGGCTCACTCCCTCGCGATCGAAAAGCTTCACTTGCAGGCTGCACCAGGCAGTGCAAGGCGTGCAGATGGAAGGCGAAGCGCACGTGATTGCCATGAGGATGACGATGACAATGAGAACAGCGCCACCCTTGCCCAGCACTGCCACAGCCGCTGCCGGAGGCACCAGGCCTGCACGCAAACGCAGTCTCAGCTCGGGCAGCACGGGTTCCCGTCAGCCTGTGGCTTTCCAGACGGCAGGCGACCCGCACCGTCGCCGGCCTCGGTGATGGTCAGAGGCAGGTCGAGCGCCCTCACGGTGAGGCCCAGGCTTGTAGCAAAGCCGAAGGGAATGGCGAACCTGCCAGCAGCAGAGCAGTTTGCTGCGTGGACAGCAGTGTAGTAGACTGCTCCACTCCTAGCCTTCTCAGGGAGTGGCTCACCAGAGCGGGCCGCCGATGATGTAGCCCTTCCAGGCGGCCGAGGGCCTGGAAAGCACAAGCTGGATGTTGCAACAAGCTCGCGTAAATCAATGGTGGCTCACTGGCATGCCAAAGGACTGGGCGCAGCAGTACCTGGCTGCGATCGCTGATTGCCAGTAAGCCTGCGAGCATTGATGCACGTCAGCCTTCCGTGGCTCAGGCTCTTGTGCTACCACGGGCGGCCTCAGTGGAACAGACCTGGTCCACAATTGTGATGCCCCAGCACGAGATTGTCTGCAGCCAACAAGCAGCCGCGGGTGCTCAGGGGAGGTGAGCCGCTGGCTGGCTGCAGCTTTCACTGCTTGGCCGTACTTGGCCGAGCAGCTGGGGAACTGACCTGGAGGATGCCAAACTTGAGGCCGGGCAGGCTCCACATCGTAAGGTAAGAGCCTCCCCTGTTCCCTGAGACCGGCTCGACCTCCACGATCGCCATCATCCGCTCATACATCTTGCTGGGGCTGCCGATTTCGGACGAGGTTGCGTACACGGTGAAGCTGCAGGTGCACATTATGCCAAAAAAAGCTTAAAGCTCTGGACCTTCAATGGACAGCATGGGCCCGCTTGCCAGACGGCTGAGCATGCTAAGTGGGGGAAGAAGATGGAGGAAGAATCACCAGAAGATGAGCAGAACCACGTAGATGATCACTGTGTGGAGGTAGGAGGACACAAAGGTGGACTGCAGCAGCAGCAGGGAACAGCTCAGTTGCTTGGAAGTTTGCGGGCGGCGTTAGCAGCGCTGCTAGCAGGGCAATGAGGGCACCTTGAGGCCACCGGTGCACGAGTAGAGGGCGACGCTCAGCGGGATGAGGAAGATCATGGCATAGACGTTCGCCCTGCGTGCATGCTGGAAACTTGGGTCCTGTACAAGGAGCAGAGTGCTAGGGAAGCAGGGAGGCAATGGAGGAGGGTCTAGGTGGAAAGCTCACCCTGTGAGCGCAGTGATGACTGCACTCCCGCCAAGGATCAGCTGGCCAGCTACCACGATGGCTGTGACCAACAGGAAGTAAAAAAATATCAAGCGAGCAGCCATCCCCCAGCGCGAGTGGACGATCTCCAGCACGGTGTGGGCGAGCGGCGCATGTTTCTGCAGCCACAAAAGCTCAGCCCTCCCGCGCTGCCAGCGGATTTCCTTCCGCTTGGCTAGATGGAAGTCACTCACCTTGATGTACACAGCCAGAATCCCAAAGCAGAGGATCTGAATGATGGCCGCTGCAGGGCAGCAACGTTGTGTGTCAAGGTGCTGCCGCGATCTATGTGGGGGAGGAGGCAGCGAGCTAGCTGCAGCTCACCTCCGGCGTACCAGTATGGTCCGGCAACACCATAGAGGTAGGCCTGATTGGCGGACTGCAGGATAGTCGAAGACCAGCACCCTGCAAGCAAGAAGTGCGCCGGCTCAGTCATGACCGCTCCTCGAGGCGCACAAATGGCACGTGCTAGCTGGCGGAGCCTTGCAGTGCGAGACGATGTCGACGCTCATCAGCCCGGTCTTGATCCGCCTGCGTAGCAGCCTGCGCTCAGCGCGCCGCTGCACAAAGCTCAAGCGGGCCGCAGCCGGAAGCACATCTCGCGCCGTCGCACCTCGAGCACGTTGTGAAGTGCTCCGTGTCGTACTTCGTGCCGGTAAACTTCCTGTCCAGCCAGAAGATCACGTTCGTAATGACCACGAAAGCGAAGGCGAGGCCGAGCACGAGCCCGTAGCCCGTCCCGACGCTGAGCGGGGCACCATCACCGAAAAACGACGTCTTGTTGTCATACTGGTGAAACCTGCGGTGGAGCAGCGAACGTGGCGTTCTATCAGCAGCGCATATGCTGGAACCGGTGCATGAGTCGCGTGTTATCGTCTTCGCAGCGCCGATGCCAAGCAGGTGCATGAAGGGCGATCATGATCGCCTGATGCGCTCACCCGAAGAAGTTTGGCGCTCCGACCGGCATCCTGCGCTCGTCTGTCCACGCACAGCGGTGGGCGATTTGTGGGCTGTTTGGAAGAGTGGGAGGCGAGCGGCCGAAAGGCTGTCCGGGCACCGCGTGCCGGCATGTGCGCAGAGGCCTCACTAAGCGGCTGGAAAGTGGGAGGATAACATCAAAACTATTAGCAGCCTGAGCAATCATGACGAGCCTGGGGGAGGATGCGGTGTCGAAGAAGGTGCTGATCATCGACATCAGCGACTTTGAGGCGCGCAAGGAGGAG
>BHFV01000759.1:0-15822 GCA_003568905.1 Trebouxiophyceae sp. KSI-1
CTGCATGCTCGCAAACAAGCAGTCATAAGGGCGCATGCAGCGAGTCCCCGCCCGGCAGTGTCAGGATCTGGCGGCTTTGTCGCCCGCCAGCCGCTCTTCTCAATGCGCTGACACCCCGCCGCTGCCGCCACCCACCCAGATCTTCATGGAGGAGTTCGGGCAGGTGCGCGGCCACTTTGGCCCGATCAACACCGTCGCCTTCCACCCGGACGGCAGCTGCTTCGCGACGGGTGCGCACCCCATCGCCAGGAGGCTGCAGGAACTCCCCCAGCAGACGCGCTGCAGGCGGCGGCTCCGGCCAGTGACCGGGTCCTAACACACTGCGAGCGTTTGTGCGTGGGGGAGGGGGCCTGCAGGCAGGCACAGGAGAAGAGCCCGCTGCCAGCGTGCATGCAGCTGTAGGGTTCGCGGCGCAGCTGACATGGCCTGTGAATGCGGTTGCAGGCGGCGAGGACGGCTACGTGCGCCTGCACCACTTTGACAACGATTACCATGCCTCCCGCTTCTTCTGAGCGGCTCGCGGCGAGAGCATGCACGTGGAGCACGCGGCCGCAGCAGGCTTGTTTGCGCTTGAGCTGCTTGCTGGACAGCGGCGTGCGCATTGCAAGACCGTGCCACCTGCCTGCGGCTGGCGGGTTCGTGGCATGCGGTGGAAGGCGGCAGGTGGCTGCGCGGTGGGCTGCGGTGCGATTGGACGTCTGATTGGCTGCCGTTTCTTGTCGATCGAACAGCTCACTCAATCTGCACACGCCTCGCTGGGAGGCCCGGCGCAAGCTGCCCGCTGGGCTGAGGGGAAGAGAAAAGCAGGCGCGCGGCCGCCTCCGCTTGAATGAGGCGCGCCGCTTGCCACAGCCGAGCCGAGAAAAAAGCCAACGCAAGCAGAGCGCAGTGCAGCAGTCACCCTTGCTCGGGGGGTCGCGCACGTTCCAGGCCCCTCCTAACTCTCCTGCCAAAACAGCGCCACTCTGGCCGCTACCGCTGCTGCTGCTGCTGCGAGTTCTGACAACTTCACGCGACTGGGGAGCGCCAGCCTGCCGGCCGCCGGAAAGGCCGGCGTTGGGACTGCCTGGCGCTGCAGGCCCGCAGTGACGGCTAGTGTACAGGCCTGAGGGGCTGCCTGGCTGCACGGGACATGCGGCCGCTCAGGCAGGGAAGGCGGGGTCACAAACCAGCGGAATCCAATAGTGGGGGTTGATTTGTCAGCAAGTGCAATGTGAATGTGGGTGTGTCGGAGCAGCCTCAGCTGCCTGCACCAGAGCCGGAGCCCGATGCAGTGGACGCCTGCACGGGCCCTGCAGCGCAGCGGCGCAGCGTGTCAGGCAGCGCTGGGCGAATTCTGTGTCAATCTCGAGCCAAAATCGACTTGGATGGGATGGCTGTCGCGAGGGCACTCATCCGTGGCGCAGCGTGGCGGCTGTCTGCGGAGCAGAAACAAAGTGCAGCAAAGGCAGCAGTGGCGAGGCGCACCCTGGTCGCCAGTGGGCGGCGGCGGCGGGCTGGGCACGGGCCCCTGCACCTGCCCTGTCTGGACAGGCGAGGCGGCCGCTGTGGGCGGCGGCGAGCTGGCCAGCGGGGGCGGCGGGGGCGGGCTGGGCACGGGACCCTGCACCTGAATCACCTGCGAGGGGAGCAGAGCGGAAGAGCGGTCAGGCAGAGGAGGCAGGGCAAGCTGGCAGCGGCGCTGCGCCCATTTGCTTGGCTGTGTGACATGCAAGGTGTGGGCAGACCACAGCAGTCAGTCGTGAGTGTTTTTCGCAGATTGCATACGCGTAGCAACAACAGCGGGGCAACGGAAAGTGTCGCACCTGGAAACTCGGCGGAGGCGGCGGTGGCGGAGGCGAAGACTGCTGCTGCTGCTGCTGCTGCTGCTGCTGCTGCTGCTGCTGCTGCTGCTGCTGCGGCGGCGAAGACGGTGACTGCGGCGACTGCCCTGGCGGCGGCGGCGGCTGACCGTTTGCAGAGGAGGTCTGCACTTGTGCGCTGCTGCTGGCGCCCACAGACGGCACCAGCTCTGCGAGCCAGGATCCGGCTCTTTGTCAGCGCAAGGCAGGCACTCAGCCTGGAGCCATAATCACACGCTTCTGCTGCCGCACGCAATGCCCCCCCCCCCTTTTCTGGCAGTTCTCTCCCCTGTTGTGAATGGCGGCCCTCAAGCAGACTGCTGCTGCGCACAGGCTAGCAGGCCGGCGGGCAGGCGGAGGCCGTGCCTGCCACATCAAAGATGGCCGGCAGCTGCCCGGGCGCAGGCGGCCCCGCCACCGCTCCAATGCTCGGCGCAGGCGGCGGCGGCGGGAAGGGCGCCACGGGCTGTGCACCGCCCAGCACGTTTGCGACTGTGTATGGCGCGCCGCCGCCGGCCGTCAGCATGCTGTTCGGCAGCCCGGCCGGCAGCTGCAGCGCCTGCTGCGCTGACAGCGGCGCGCCGCTCACGCTACCCTGCGATCCAAGACAATGCCAGGCTGGTCAGCACATGCTGCTGCTTGAATGACAGGCGGGCAGGAGGCTTTTGTATGCCTGCAGTCCCTTGCAAGCAAATGCCAAGTCTGGCAGTGGTGCAGTGAATGCGAGCAGCTTGCCAGGCGAGACAAATCAGGAGGCTGCAGGGGCCGCTTGCAGCCTCCGGCAGCCCGCAGCAGCGGGAGAGAGGGGCAAGCGGAGGCACCTCTGCTGCTACTATGTCCAGCTGGAAAGTGCCGTACGCTTGGTTCTTGCCATCCACCAGGATGCCGTAGCTGGCGCCGGCCTGCAGGCTCACCTGCAGAGCAGGGCAGCGGCAGGCGCTCGCTTAGGCGAGTTTTACAGTCCAAGCGCACTGCCGGTCGGCTGCTTGAGGTCCCATGCTGTGGCTGCTTATCACGGGGCGCGACACAAAATTCCTGCCAATGAAGGCTGAGCCGCGGCTGAGCTGTCTTCCTGTCGCCTTCCGGCCCACCCAGGGCCAGACAGGCTGGCATTGGCCGATCTGCAAGCCCCGCAATCCCCATGCGAGCAGCCTCGGCAGCCCCACCGTGAGCGCGCTCTGCTGGCCGCAAAAGTCGTCGTTGCAGGCGAGCGCCGTAACGTTGGCGGAGCCGAGGCCGGCGAGCACGTACAGCAGCGTGTCGAACGGCTCGCTCGTAGCGCGCGAGGCGCACAGGCTGATCGTCACGGTGCAGGCGCGCGCCGGCTGGAAGACATACACCACGTCCTGCAGCCGAGTTACGTGCAGGCAGGAGTTACAGCCCGTTACGGCGGGAGGGGAGGCCGGGAGTCTGCTCGTTTGCCGGCACCTCCTCCCGGCTGGCCAAGGCTCGTGCGGCAGCATGAACGCTGGCCAGGCATCGTGCTTGCAGCAGGGCTGCCGGACGAGTGGGCAGCGCTGGGCATCAGGCTTGGACGCGGTGAGCCGCCCTCGCAAACACAGTGCTGCGCCCCCAGTGCCAGTGCAAGCACCGCTGCTGCCAGGTAACGAGACACTACCCAGCCACAGCCAGGGCAAGTCGCTGCCGCAGCTCAAGCCCCACCTCGACCTCGCCCCTCAGGCCGGCAGGAGGAGCGGGCTCGCCTTGCCGCTGCCGACGGCGCCACCGCAGCTGAGCGCGTAGCTGTTGTCGTTGAAATAGGTCGTGCCTGAGTCAGTGAACGGCAGGCCGGGGATGACCTTTGGGTAGCTCAGCAGGTCCCCCTTGCGGTCCACCACCTGCGGCAGTCACACTCTGAGCCGCGGGCGGCAGGCGAGGGAGCTGCGGCCACGAAGCTCCGGGCTGCAAGCACGGCGGTGCGTGGCTGGGCTGCCGGCGGCCATGCGGCGCGCTGGGCGGCCTGTGAGCATTGAGAGGCATGCGGCGGCTGTGCTCGCATGCCTTGAGGGCAATAACAGGCAGAATCGCGCAGCCTGTCCTCTACTCCATGGCCCCTCCTGTCTCACTGCATGCCTGCCTGGAAGGGCGAAAGGACGCGCCCAGGCGCGCGGCACTTGGCCGTGGAACGCGTCGTCCGAGCTGCTCAGCTGCAGGTCCACGCTGAAGGGGCGGCTGCCGGGGGTGGCCATCGCGGCGTCCGCCAGGCTCAGCGTGACTGCCTGGCCGGCCTGCCAGTTGCTCGGCGAGAAGGTGAGCGACGCCGGGGAGGCGCTGCCTCTGGAGGGGTCCTCGAACACGACGGCGACCGACACGGTGTCGCTCGGCGCCTGCAGCGCGGCAGGCAGCGCGGCGGTGAGGGCGGCCGGCTGCAGGGAGCATGGGTGTGGTTGCACCATTGGGAGGACGGGCAGCCCAGGCACTCTGTGCTCGCTTTGGGCGCTTTGCGACCGGGAGCCAACAGGCGCAAGAAGCACACGAGCAAGGCCACACTCGGTTGCGGCGGCAGGGAAAGGCAGCCGCTCAGACCAGGGAAGCAGCAGCCGCGAGCCTCCAGAGTAGGCCACTCTTGCTCTTGCTTTCCTTGGAATGTCAATCCTGTTCCCTTGCATAGTTTCTAAACAACAGTTGAAAGCCCAGTCGGGACGGGGCAGGACTCCAGGAGGCCGGCGGACCTGCGTGAGCGACACGTTCAGCTGGAAGGGCCCCGTCTGGCCAGCACTCAGCGTGAGCGCGTACGGCGTCACGTTGGCCGGCACCGATTGCAGCAGGTTGAGCAGCACGTTGACGGTGGCGTTCAGCGCGGTGCCGGCGCCGCCCTCCGCCGAGGCGGACGCCTCCGACACCTGGCTCCAGGCGCCCCACGCGAGCAGCGCGGCCGCGACGTCGGCGGGGGTTGCGTCTGCAAAAGCGGCAAGCACGCGGTCGGCCGGCGGGCTGGGAGCGGCCGGAGGGGCATTCCGCGGTCTCTGGGCGAGCTCTCTAGCCAAGCCGGCGCGCAGCCGCCCCGGAGAGCGTGCCCGACGAAAGGCGCTGCTCGGGCTGCAGAAACGCCGCAGCCGCGGAGCACGCGTGCTCTGCGCGCCCCCCGCGCCGAATGCGGCCGGAGGGCGGTTGCGCACCTGTGCGGTTCTCCAGGTACAGCGCGATCGCGCCGGCCACGAAGGGCGCCGCCTGGCTCGTGCCGGAGCGGAACTCGCTGGCGGTGTCGCTCACGGCCGAGGCGGACTGGATGTTGGTGCCGGGCGCCCAGACCTTGACGCACTGCCCGTAGTTGGAGGCCGTCCCAGGGCTGATCCACAGCCGCCGGTCCTGCTGGTCGATTGCCGCCACCGTGGTCGCCAGCGACTCCCTGCGCGACGACCGGGCCGGGGCTCTGCGCGGCCCGCTGGATGCTGCGGCGGCCGCCGCGGAGCGGCTGGGGCCCCGCCGTCCACGGGGCGCCCTCATGCAGGGGCCTATAAATCAAACAACAGCAGCAGCCTGCTCCTGGCCCGCTCTACGGCCTTGCAGCGCTGGCGAATCCTCTTTCGAGCGCAGCGCGCGGCAGCGCTTGGCTCTGCAGACCCGCGTGAGGCAGGCAGCAGGGCAGGGGGGCGCACCGTGCTGGGCTCTTGCCGCACGCGTCGGTGTCCTCGTTGCCGGCGGCAACCATCACGGCCACGCCGGCCGCCACCAGGTTGTGCACCGCCAGGTCGAGGGCGTACTGCGCGTCGCCGCCCAGCGCCATGACCGCAACGGCCGGCGTCTGGTGGTTGGTGCGCACCCAGTCGAGGCCATCGATCACCTGCGCGCGGCCGCAGGGTGGCATCAAGCTTTCGGTGTTGTTTCAGGGCTTTTGAACTCGCCCGCTTTTGTGGAGCATGGGAAAACGGGAAATGCAGCGCCATGCGGGATGCGGGAAGCACGCGAGCGCGGCTCGGCACGGCCTGATGAGGATGCAGCAGACAGGGCAGCGAGGCCCTCGCCCGGTGTTGCGGCTCCCTCACTGGTCCACATTGCTTGCAGAAGCGCCCTGGTGCTGCTGTGCAGCTCCGCATGGCTGCGGGACCTGTGGAGGCGGCACCTGCGAGACGGTGCCGTTGCCGAGGCACTCGAGCGAGCGAACTGCGTGCAGCGTCACGTTCTTGGCGACGCCGAACGTGAGGCCGCCGACCGCGCCCGCCACGTGCGTGCCGTGCCCGTTGCAGTCCTGCCCGGGGCTGCCGCTGGTCAGGCTGGTGTACGCCTCGCTGGCGCGGCTGCCGGGGCGGCCGTCCAGGAAGCGGAACTCCGAGTGGCTCACGCGCACGCCCTGCAGGCGCGGCACCAGTTACATGTGTCAGTTACACGACAGTCACCTGAAAATGGCCTGGGCATGTCCTGCGATGGGCCAGCAGCGAAGGCGGCATGAGACTGCGGATCCTAAAAACCGTCGTCGTGGGACTGGCCACCTGGGGCGGCCTCTGCGCTCACCCTTGCACCAGCGACTCATGCTGTGGGTACAAGTGCTGTTGCATGCTTTACCACCCGCAGAGCTGCCGGAAAAGCAGGCCTTCTGCCTGGCCGGGCTGCCCCACAGGTGACCTGATGGGCTGCCTGGAGCAGAGTCCAGCAGGCTCGCCGCGATTCGGCCCCTGCCGCGTCCTCTCACCTACGCATGACCTAGTTGTGGAGAAGGTGGGAGCGTGCCGTGTCGATTATGTAAGCGTTTACGCCAGTCCCCAGGTTCCAAAAGTTGAAGCGGCCGTCCAGCGGGAGCGCCTCCTGGTCCATCCTGTCGAGCGCCCAGGTCGGGCCGACCTGGAAATCGTACGCCTCGACTGCAGAGTCCTCGTGCACCGAGGCGAGGCCGGCCGGGTGCTTGGCCAGAAGGCGCGCCAGCGCCGGCTTGGTGGCCTGCAAGATGTGCCGGTTGCTCGACTGCCCCGCTGGTTGTGAACCGCTCAAGCTCAGTGTGACAGGCAAAGAGTGGAGCACACCGTCACCGCGACGCCCGGCAGCACGCTGTCGTACCGCAGGAAGCAGGCGCCGCCCTGGGCGGCCGGGAGCGCCTCCGCCTCAGCGCAGAAGGCGTCAGCAGCCGCATCTGCGGCCGCCCGGCTCTTCCACAGCACGATCCACCTGCGCGAGCGAGCGGCCCAGGAGCTCATTGTGCGCCGTATGCGGGGGCGAGAACGCAGCAGTACCAGGAGGCCTGGGGAGGCGGACTGTGTCGGCTCCTCTGCAGCAAAGGACAGTGTGGACACCGTCGCTCCCGCGCCACCTCTGCAGCCGCAACCAAAAGATCGCACCGTCTGGCTGTTGTTCACAGCACACTGCGAGCCGCCGGCGCTGGAGGCGCGCTGGCGCGAGATTTCACAACCGGCGCCCTGTGGCGCGTGGTGCAGGCTTCCGACACTTTCGCGTCACAACAATGAGGGCTGCCACAGGACGTGGACGTGTCCCGGCAGCCACTCGCAACGGCTCTGCGCACCTGCAGCGGCCGAAGATGGGCGGCAGGTCGAGCTCGTCGGGAAAGCCGTCTTTGAGCAGGCAATCGGCGCCAATAGATGATCCAGTGCGTCTGGACGCTGCCTCAGCATTGCAGCAAGTCCAAAGCGAGAGCCCGATCAGCAGCAGCAGCAGCGCCGTGCCAAGATGGGGCCGGCGGGCGACCCCCGGCCCCATGTTAGCGGGCTGTCTGCATGCGCGAGGGGGCGGCGCGCGTGCTGGCGCGCGAGCCCCGCTTGCGTCGCGGACTTATCGCTCGGCGATGTCGGGCGCCAAAACACCTCCAGGTCTCACAATGTGCAAGTCTTCCGCGATTTGCGCGCGCCTCCTTCTGGATCGAGGTGAAAGAGAAGGCATGTTGTACTGTGCAGCAGCAGTGCATGAGCGCCATTCGCTGTGCCATTCTTACCTCCAATTACATCCCGCCGCCGACACTGATGCAAACAATTTGGCATCAGACACGATAGATATCTAAACTTTGTAAAAACTTTAGTCGATGCGTATGCATTTACCTGCTCGTATGTCGTGCGTCGCACGGATTGCTTGCGGCAATTGTTAAATTCAACGATCCCATCCTTTATAGGTGACTTCCTGCTGTATACGCGCGCTACTGATCGATCGTATGTATGGAAAGCTATGTCTGCGCAATGATTTGGTTGGGCGCGACCCTCTAGCATGCTTGCGGGCTCCAACGGAGCCCAAAACTTACTCTTTACCTGATATTCTTTATCGCTTTTCGGACAGGACATTCGTTGCCAGTCTCAAGCTCATAATCAACTGATCGGTACTGTCGCCTCTCGGCGCTTTGCTGTCGGCTTCGACGACAGCTGCGCATGCAGCTCCTTCCTGCTCAAGGAGGCACGCGGACGTCAGCGGCCGGCACTGTTCTGTAGTGAGCAGGCTCGATGGCGGCGGAGGCGCCGGTCAAGCAGCTGGACGAGCCGGACACCAGCACATCGCCGCTCGGCGAGATGAAAGACGGCACCGAGGGCAGCAAGCCTTGGTTCGTCTACCCGCTGCTGGCGCTAGCCGTGAGCCTTTCATCCCCCCTTACCTCGGCGGCTGTCCGATTGAAGCAGCCGTCAACTTTCCAGCAGGCCTAGGTCAGGGGTCCCCAAACACCTTAGCCGCCGTTTGGCGCAGATTGTGGCTGTCTCCTCGGCGGCGGTTGCCTTCTCCAGCATGGCCGAGGTGCCGCCTCTGCTGCTGGCCTCATGGCGGCTACAGGTCACGGCAACGCTCCTCGTGCCATTGGGCTTGCGAGACGTCCTCCGCCTGGACGCAGGTCTGTCTTCAACAACCCTGCTTACCCTCTCAACAAAGACTAGCCTTCACGCCTGCCCGGTCTGCTTGCAGATGGCAGACGCCGCCTGGTGCGGGAGTTCCTTCCCGTGGCTGCAGCAGGGCTGCTGATGGGAGCACACTTTGGCGCCTGGGTGATTCTCCTCCCCTTGAGTTCATGGCAAATGTGGGCTACATGACAGGCAAATGTGGGCTACATGACACGCCATCATGCTGACGTGCGCTGTTGGATGCCTAGGTGACCTGCATCGAGAACACCAGCCTCACCCACGCGCTGCTGGCTGGCTCCACGCCGCCCATCCTGATCACCGTCGGCATGCTGCTCACCCGGCAGCCCATCGCCCGCGGTGCGATCCCTTCTCAATCCGATCTAGTAGCAGACATCTCCCGCAGCAGGCGGCCTGGAAGCCCTGCCACGCTGACTTGCAGGCGAGGTGATTGGCACTGGCATTGCTGCGCTGGGGGCGGTGCTCATAGCCCAGAGCGCGCAGAGCGAGAAGGCGGTGCGACCCTTACCCGCGTCACCTGCCCCAAGGCCTCCAGCTACAAGCCGTCGCTCCGTTTTGCAGCCAGCGCCTGTGAAATGAGTTCCTCCCGCTTGACACTGGAAGCCGCGCTGGAGGAAAGGCAGCGCGTTTGTACGAAGGGGTATGGAGAGTGCCTGCGGGCAGCAACTGGCCCCCCTTTTGATGGGGAGTTCTACGACATTTGCACACAACTCTAGCCTCGATCATCTCAAAGTGCGGAGCTGCGCACCAAAGATGCTGCAAGCGACCAACCCTTCCGCGGCGGCCGAGGGCCTTCGGTTCGCTGGGGCCTGACTGCCGCCTCCAACTGCTGCTCGCAGGTCAGCTGGTACGGTGACGCGGTCGGCCTGCTGGCCTCCCTCTTCTTTGTGCTCTACCTGTCCATAGGCAGGAGCGTGCGCGGCTGGATGCCCATATTCGCATACGTACTCCCTGTAAACCTGCTGGCGGCCGCCGGCCTGTGCGCCGGCGCGCTGACCTTCGAGAGCGCCAGCTTCAGCGCCGCGCCGGGCGGCCTTTTTGGCTACTGGAGCAGCTGGCACTACTTCTGGCGCGTGCTGTACCTGGGCGCGGTGCCGGGCATCGCCGGCCACGTCTCTTTCAACGCGCTGCTCAAGTGGCTGCACCCTCTGCTCATTGCGCTGCCCGGTGCGCCTCCCGGACGGGGGCCTCTGCTCACCTCTGGTCTCAAGCGGCGGCGGCACTGGCGCCTCCCCGCGCGCAGCTGCTGCTGTGCGCACAAAAGTGTTTGGCTGCCAGCAGCAGCCAGCTTGTGTGCTGTCATAGCAACAACGGTAGCTTCAGCTGCAGCGACGGCAGCAGCGGAGTGCGAGAGTGCTGTTGCCAGGCTGGCTGGGCGCGCCTTTGAGTTGCTTGGCAGCAGACGCGCCGCGTGGCATGCTGGGTGCAGGCACGCTGGAGCCGCTCATCGGCAGCCTGCTGGGCCTGGCGCTGGGCGTCGGGTCGGCCCCAGGGCTGTACACGTACCTCGGCGGTGGGATCTTGCTGAGCGCGACGGTGAGTCCCCTTTCCTCTCACACACGCTGCCAGCAAACCCCCGAGCCGGCCGCAGAGCTCCTGAGTGATTGCCAGCTGCCGCCCCGATGCAAACTCCAGCCTCCTCCACGACAGGCTTCGCTGGGTTTGAAATCTTGGATTGCTGGTGTTCTGGCTGGTGCCGGCCCCCCTTTCCTCTGCTTCACAGCCTGCTTGTGCGGCTCACAGGTGCTGGTCATCTTCTCCGCCTACCAGCGAGAGCGGGAGGCGGGCGAGGCGAAGCAGGCGGCCGCGGTGGCCATGGTGGCGCAGCAGCGGGCGAGCGACCCAGAGGCTGGCGAAGCGGCGCCGGATGCCGAGGCGCAGGCGCTGCTGCCGCCTGCCAGGCCAGGCGCCTGATCAGTGGCCTGCCGCCTGCACTGCGATCGCCTTGTCTTGGCAGGATTCGCCTGCATTGACCGGCCCCATGCGGCCGAATGACTCTGTTCACCGCCCCCAGCTGCTGTTGTGTTGATCCGGCAGCGGGTGTAGCTCACCGCTAGGTAGGCTGTTCAACATTGGACTGGCGTTTCTTGCCACTGTTTTTCAATGCTTCGAAAGGCCCTCCGCGCTGACCTCGAGTACCCGGAGTACCGGACAGCCAGCCATGCATACAAAATGCTATGAAAGAGGCACAGTCCTGCACTCTCCAGCAGGCGAATGATCCATTGAGGAGCGAGACTTCTCCGGCACAGGAAAGCGCAACAGTGGTGTGGATGCCTGAAAGGAGGTGCTGTAACTGTGGTTGGCGCCTGGCTGCCGCCCCCCCCTCCCCCGCTAGCTGTAGAGCAAATGGCGGGCTGCATGGTCAGCAAAGCAAACGGCAAGCCGCCAGTGCTGGAAGCGCGGTGGGGTGAGAAATCAGATCCGGCGCCCGGTGGCGTGTGGTAGGAGCAAGCTTCCAAAAGTTCACGTCACTTCAGCGTGCAGGCTACAGTTGGGCGCAAACGCTTCCTGGTCGTAGCCACTCACAACGGCGCACCGCCAGCTAAGACGGGCAGCAGGTCGGTCTGGCGGGTAAGCAGGCAGTCGGCGCCAAAACAGCCCACCTGGACCCCTGCATTATGGCAGGTCGAAAGCGCGAGCCCGATATGCAATAGCAGCGCCGCGCCTAGGGGGCGCCGAGATTCGTACGGCCGCCAGCAACTTGAGGGGGGTGGGCCTGGAGTGTGCTGCGACTTGTCGATCGGCGATGGCGAGCGCCAAACTGCCCCAGGTCACTGCGCGAGACTCCATCGCGTTTCATGCTCCTTCTTCGCAAGTTAAATGTCGTAAGAGCACTGGGACCAGCCATTGTGTGCACTTGCTTTGCTCGACACTGCTTTCGTGCCCCGATCAAACGCCCGCAAAATCCCGCAGCCGGAAAATGACTAAATCATGCTTCTCATGCAATTGTTGCATCCGACACGCGCATGTTCTCGTTCCAAGCTTGAAGAAAGGTCCGCGCATTGCGCCTGCTCGCGTGTCGACACGGCATAGCTTGTAGGAAAAGGCCACTTGTCGGGGATCTGCATTTGTTTTAGCGTAGGCAATGCTGCGACGTCGGAGCTAAAAGTGGAGCTTGGACATCAGGAGCAACACCTGCCCGATCAGGAAGCGGTCGCGACTTGAAAGATCGAGGCAGATCCCGGACTTCAATACTGGCTCCCCACTCCACGGTAGCTGCACTTCCCATGCAACCTCTCCTCCTCTTCCCAATGAAGCTACCGGTTCAGGGTGATTGAGCTGGCTAGTCAAGATCGCAAGTGCGTGTCCAGCTCCCCGGTGGTTTCCGCGTGTCGGCTTCTGCGACAGCTCCACACAAGTTCCATCGACAGCTGCGCATGCGCATGCTCCTTCGCCAGCTCTATGCTGGCACGCGAACGACAGCGGTAGGCGCTGCCATGTAGTGAGCAGGCTCGATGGCGGGGGAAGCGCCGGCCAAACAGCTGGACGAGCTGGACACCAGCACATCCCCGCGCGGCAAGATGAAGGACGACAGCGAGGGCAGCAAGCCTTGGTTCGTCTACCCGCTGCTGGCGCTAGCCGTGAGCCTCTCATCCGACCTTTGCTTGATGGATGCCCCTTTGAAGCAACCGTCAACTTTCCAGCAGGCCTGGGGTCGGCGGTCCCCAAAGACCTCAGCCGCCGTTTTGCGCAGATTGTGGCGGTCTCCTCGGCGCCGGTTGCCTTCTCCAGCATGGCGGAGGTGCCGCCTCTGCTGCTGGCCTCATGGCGGCTACAGGTCACGTCCGCTCTCCTCGTGCCGCTGGGCTTGCGAGACGTCCTCCGCATGGACGCAGGTCTGTTTATGACAACCCTGTTTGCCCACTCATCAATGCCCATCCTCTCACTCCTACCCGTCTGCTCGTAGATGGCAGGCGCCGCCTGGTGCGGGAGATCCTTCTCGTGGCTGCGGCAGGGCTGATGATGGGGTCGCACTTTGCCGCTTGGGTGACCCATCCCCCTCTTCCGGCTGGACTGAAGCCGAAAGGCGAAATGGAATCTGAGTCCCGCATCTCACCATGCTGACCTGCATTGCTGGCTGCCTAGGTGACCTGCATCGAGAATACTAGCCTCACGCACGCGCTGCTGGCTGGCTCCACGCCGCCCATCCTGATCGCCATCGGCGTGCTGCTCACCGGCCAGCCCATCGCCCGCGGTCCGCCCCTCTCCCTCCCCCCTGCCCCAGTGGCAGACATCTCCCGCTGCGGGTGGCCTGGAAGTCCCGCCTCGCTGACTTGCAGGCGAGGTGATTGGCACTGGCATCGCTGCGCTGGGGGCGGTGCTCATAGCTCAGAGCGCGCAGAGCGAGAAGGCGGTGAGACCCCTCTCCTGCCTCACCTGCCCTCAAGCTTGGCGCAACCAGTCCTCTGAGTTCCATATTGGTTCAAATTGCAAAAGACAGTGCTTCACCAAACAAGCTCACTGCGTGCGGTTATCAACCGGCCTTTCCAATGTTTGCGTGCGTTTGTGTGCGTGCTGGTTCCAAGCAAATGGCCTCAGTGAGCAAAGCCCTGCCCAAAGGACGCTGCACGCGGCCAAGCTCTCTGCAACAGCCGAGGGGTTCCTGCTTGTGGGATGCTTATTAGAGCCTTTACCTGCTCCTCGCAGGTCAGCTTGTATGGCGACGCGGTCGGCTTGCTGGCCTCCCTTTTCTTTGTGCTCTACCTGTCCATAGGCACGACCCTGCGTATCTGGATGCCTGTTTTCGCTTACGTGGTGCCCGTGAACGTGCTGGCGACCGCCGGCCTGTGCGCCGGGGCGCTTGCATTCGAGGGCTCCAGCTTTAGTGCTACGCCGGGCGGCCTGTTTGGCTACTGGAGCAGCTGGCACTACTTTTGGCGCGTGCTGTACTTGGGCGCGGTGCCGGGCATCGCCGGCCACGTCTCTTTCAACGCGCTGCTCAAGTGGCTGCACCCTCTGCAGATCGCGCTGCCCGGTGCGACTCTAGCACTCTCGTCTCGGGGCCTCCTGGGCGCCTCAGCCTCCTGAGGTCATGCTACTGGGTCCTCCTGGCACGCAGCTGCCACTGAGCGGACGTGTCCAGGGGCCAAACCGCCGCCAGCATGCAGCTGTCTGCCCAGCCGATTTCCCACAGCTCCACCCGCAGCACTGGGATTGCAAGGCTGCTTCTGCCAGGCTGGCGGGTACACCTCATTTCAATGCCTGGCGGCGGACGCTGAGCGCGGGCCGGGAGCGCAGGCACGCTGGACGCACCCATCGGCAGCCTGCTGGGCCTGGCGGTGGGCATCGGGTCGGCTCCGGGCCTGTTCACATACCTCGGCGGCGGGATCCTGCTTGGTGCGACGGTGTGCCCTTTCCCTCTCCCTCACACTGCCTGCAGGCGACCGAGCTGCAGCTGCAGCAGAGCCGACAAATACGCACCCGCCGCAGCCTCGTGCTCCCCTGGGGGGCCCGCTCGGGAGGGCGTGGTGGACATCAAACCTGCTAGCCTTTGCTTATGCAACAACTCTCATAGTGATGTCCTTCTGGGACTGCTTCACAGCCTGCCACGCGGCTCACAGGTGCTGGTCATCTTCTCCGCCTACCAGCGAGAGCGGGAGGCGGGCGAGGCGAAGCAGGCGGCCGCGGTGGCCATGGTGGCGCAGCGGCGGGCGAGCGACCCAGAGGCCGGGGAAGCGGCGCCGGATGCCGAGGCGCAGGCGTTGCTGCCGCCCTCCAGGCCGGGCGGCGCCTGACCAGGTCAGCGCTGCTTCACTGCAATCTTTTTGGCAGGATTTGCCTGCCTTGTCCGGCCCCATGCGGCCAGCCTTTTTAGTCACTTCTAGTCCCTGCTCCCGCTGCCTTTGTTACGGTCTGACGGGCGCCATTCCTGGCTCGACAATCTGTTCAGCCGTTGACTGCATCTCTCCTGCGACTGTGACTTTGACAGCACTCACGGCTCTTGGCTGAGCAAGCGCACGATGGCCTTGAGAGCCAAGCGATGGTCTTGGAACTGTGCCACGTGACGGTGCTGTGGCAAGGCAATGCCTCTCAAGTCGAGGCTGATGAACCGACAAACAAGCACAGCTGCAGATGACCAGGGACGGCTCTGCGTCGCACGCATTGCTAGCCGTTGTTCCAGAGCACAAGCAGATCAGTCCCTGCCAGCGAGCGCGGCCACGATCTGGCGAAGTGCCATGTTGGGCTGCAGGTCTGTCAGGGCGAGCGGCGTGTCCGTCATGGGGCTGACCCCCTTCCGGACGACCCACTCCTCGATGGCCGCCCGCTCGTACGTGAAGCCGTCCTGCAGCCCCAAACTCGTCAGGCCCCATGCTCACACGCAGCAGCAGCGCATACAAAACAGGACAGGAGGAGAAAAAGACTCACGCTGGCCAGCACCGGGTCTGTGAAGAGCTCCTGCGTGATGGGGCAGGTGCACAGCTCCTCCAGCTGCTGCTGCCGGCCGGGCGGCCTGGCGGGCGCGCTGCTGGCAGCCGCTCTGCAGGCAGCCGCGCTGCTGGAGGCGGCAGCAGCGCAAGGGGCGGGCTCGGGCTGCGGCCGTGCCGCCTGCGCCTGCTGCTCGCTCGCCGCCCTCGCAGCCCGTGGCGGCGGCCTGCATCAGCCGCCGAGTGTCAGCAGCCCTGTCGGCTCGCGTCTCATGTGCAGATGTCATGAGAAGACCTGGGGAGGGGGATCGCCTGGGGCGGACTCGCGCGGCTGCCATGGGGCCTGCCTCGGGTGATGCTGGCACTGCAGCTGACGCCTTGCTGTCGAAGCCAACCCGGCTGGCGCCAGCCTTGCCGCCTGCCTGACCCGTGGGGGGCTGCATGGCCAGCGAACCCAACTGCACGGCCAGGCTGTCCTGGGCATCCGCTGCAAGAGGGCTGCTGGGCTGCTGGGGGGCCCTAGGCTCCAGCACAGTCGCGTCGCTGCTGCTGCCGGGCTGCTGTGCGGCCTCGGCGGCGCCCCTGCGCAGGGGGCTGGCTGCTGCCTGCTCTGCACGCGGCTCCTCGCCAGCCTCCCCCTTCGACTGCCTGGAGGCCGACCTGCAGGCGAAGCGGAGTGAGAGCAGCCCACGCAGTCACGCTCCCCTCCCCGGACAGGCCGGCGCCGCCACCTGGCGCCGCCCTTCTTGGCCTGCTGCTTGGCCCGCTTGCGCGCCTTCTTCGCCGCGTCCCGCTCCTCCTCAGCCAGCAGCGCCGCCATGGCCGCGTCCGCCTGCG
>BHFV01000761.1:0-15820 GCA_003568905.1 Trebouxiophyceae sp. KSI-1
CGGCTCGGCCGCCGCCGCCGCCGGCCGGACCTCGAGCCCCGCTGCCCCGGCCGCAGGCGGGCGACTCGCTGCCGCTCGCCTTTTTCGAGGCGGCGCAGGCGGGCCTGCTGCTGCGCGGCGCCGGCAGCGTCGCGTTCGACTGCCCCGTCAGGATCTTCCACGGCATGCGGGACGCCGTCGCGCCGGCGCGGCTCTCGCGCGAGCTGCTGGACGCGCTGAGGAGCGGCGACGTCCACGTCACGCTCATCAAGGCGCGGCTCCTGCCCGCCCAGCCGCTTCTGGACCCAGCAGCCAAGGCGCTGCTGCTCCAAAGCCCACTCGCATGCCAGCCAGGCCTTGCGCCGAGCTTAGCCACGGCAGCAGCTGCTCATGCCTGCGGCAAGCGTGGCTCATGCCTGCGCGCCACCGCCTGCTGCCCCTGCTTTCACCCGCCGAAGCTGCCGAAACATCCCGCCGTGCCCGTCTGCTGTGCAGGACGGCGGGCACAAGCTGGGGCGGCCGCAAGACATCTCTGCCATCATGGCCGCGGTGCAGGAGATGGTCGAGTACTGAGGCAGCCGCCGAAGGCAGCCGGGCTGACATTGCGCCCGTGCGAGCCGGAAGGAACCCCCCTGCTTTGCCAGGGCCCTGCTCTCCGTGCGCCGCTGCTGGACATAACCGCACTGTTGGCGCCTGGAGAGTAGCAAGGCTGGCAAACGGCTGAGACTGCGAATGGCCGACTCTGTTCGAATTTTGCACGGCTGCGAGCTGTGGCACGCTTACACGCGGTTATTCAGGCGTTTGCACACCATTTCGGAAGATTGCGTGCGCTGTGCAGAGCGTCAGACTCTGCCTGCTTGTGCTACTGTAAGTACAATGACCTGACAAGTGTTGTGAGTCGCGCCAGCGCTGTGCACGACAAACCGGACGGCTATGAATTGAATTGTGTCCGCCTGCCTAGAGCGCGTCCAGCGCCTTCTGGATGTGGCTCTCCGGGTCGAACTGGTTGTTGTAGACAGCCTTCACAATGCCATCCTTGCCTGCAGCAAGCATAATAGAGGCAGAGCCGTCAGACAGCATGCTGCCGTTCGGGCCCAGAATTTGCTGCGTTGCGGTGTCTGCAACCGGGGGCAGGGCGGAATGCTGACCGATGACATAGGTCTGCCGGCCCTCCAGCAGCCCCAGCAGGTCCTTGGGCACGCCCCACTCCTTGCGCACGGCGCCGCCCTCGTCGGCCAGCAGCCGGAAGGGCAGGTCCAGCTTAGACTTGAAGGCGACGTGACTCTCGACGTCGTTGCTGCTGATGCCCAGCACTGCCGCGGCACCAGCAGCTCAGCAGGCGGGCACCAGGGGGCCAAGGGATGGTGCCCACTACATCCGGCAAGCGAGAGGGCACGCACCCTCAGCGCCCTTGGCCTTGAAGCTGCCGATTGCCTCCTTGAAGGCGTTGGCCTGCTTCGTGCAGCCCGGCGAGCCGTCCGACGGGTAGAAGTATAGCACGACGGGCTTGCCGAACAGCCCGCTGAATTTCGAGAGCTTCACTGGCTTGCCGGACTGCAGCACGAGAAAGGAGTTGGTATCAGCGGCGGTGCAGCAAGGTATGTCCTGAACACAACAGACAGTTGCGTGGAAAGAGAGAGCCGTAGTCAACGGAAGAGCGGCAACGTAATTTAGAGCTCCAACTAGCCTCGAGCAGTGGGTCGCCGCATGCGCATGCGGTGCATTGGGTGCCGCCGGAGCGACAGGCCTCTCCCGCTGGAACATCACACGTGTGAAAAAAGAAAGCAGCATTCCACGCGTTCTCAATGGCAATCAAAGTGAGCTCACCTGGTCCGGCAGCGTGAAGTCGGGTGCCTTCTCGCCAACACGAACGGCTGCGAGCACCACGGCGCGACGAGGCGCGCGCGACGCCCGCAGGCTGCCACTGGTCGCCGTGAGTGGCGCCCGGCTGCCCGAGAACGCGCTGCGCTGCATCCGTTGCGCCTGCATCTTTTGTGTCAACAGAGGATTTGAATGGTTGTGAGCAGATGCTGCGCGATCGACGCTGCGTGCGCGGTACCCCAAGCAAGCGCGGCGCTGTTACCCTCGATGAAATGACCAGCGGCTCAGAGAGCGCGCGTGGATGTTCGCGGCGAGGTCTGGGCGACGTGGGCGCTCGGTCACTGCGGGTGGGTTCAGGGTTCAATTCATTCAAATTGCCGCAGCAGCTCCGACTCGCTCATCTCGCAGATTCTCACTGGTTTGGTAGCTCATTTGTTCGCCCGTGTGCTGCTGAGCACCGGGAATGGAACGCAGCCGTCAGCCCCGCACAGGCGCCGGCATCTGCTCAGCCGCACAGCCGCAGACTCTCAAGACCTCACATTGCCAGGCACACTTGCGTGCCCCCACCCGCACAAATGCGGCCGTCAGATCTGCTCGGCGGCCGCCTGCATGCGCCGCTGCGCCGAGCCCGGCGGCTGCTGCAGGTGCAGGAAGCCGCCATGGCGCGCCTCCTGCAGTCCGGCCATGAAGCCGTCGCCATCCGGCGTGAAGGCGATGCCCGCGACCTCAGAGAAGAACTCGACGCGCTGCGCCCTGCCGACAGGCGCCCGGCCCGCTCAGGCCCCGGCGCTGCGGCCGCACTGCGCCACAACACGCCTCGTGGAGCTGCGTTTCTTCTCCTGCACTGCCTGGCCCCGCTCCGCGCTTCAGCAGGCAGAAAAGCAGCCCTCCCCACTGCAGGCTGCCAAGACCCGCCAGGTCAAACGATAGTGGACCTCCCTTCGGCTCGCTTCTATTCCCCCTTGCCAGTGGTGTGACCGGGGGCGCCCCCCCCCCTCACCTCTGGTACTCTGCCGCGTGGTCGTACAGGTGCACATAGTCGGCCGCCTCCGCCGCCGCCAGGAAGCGGCCGCAGGGCGAGAAGCGCAGCGAGCGGACCGCGCACATCCCGCCCGCCAGCAGGTGCACGCTCTGCCTCGGGCGCCGCACGTCCCACAGCCGCGTCGAGGTGTCCTGCCGGCACGCGAGGCAGCTCACAACGGAGCCCAAGCCGAATCAGGAGCTGCACTCCTTGCAGGGGGCGAGGCGGGCCTGGTTGCCGGAGGCGAGGTAGGTCCCGCTCGGGTGCCAGGCGGCCGCGAAGGAGTAGTCCAAATGGCCGGCCAGCTGCGCCACCACCTGCCCCGAGCGCGCGTCCAGCAGCAGCCCCGTCGGGTCGTCCCCCATCACCGCCAGCGTGCGGCCGCCGTCCGGCGACGGCGCCGTCCAGTTGGCCGCCCAGGGCAGCTCGAACTCGCTGCGGCGGCAGCGCCGCGGACATGCGAGTCAGTCCGCATCCCTGGGCAGCGCCGCGGGCAGAGGGGGCTGCAGTATGCGTCGGGAGCGCGTCCGCGCGAGCGCGCGACGGAACGGTCGCGGAAACCCTCGGAAACCCTAGTCGCGGCGCGGGCGGCGGCGCGCCTGACGGTCGCCATGCGCTCGGCGGCCAGCAGGCGCACGCGGCAGTCGTTGCTGGACGCGACGACCTGCAGCTGCCCGGAGGCGGCCTCGTACATCTCCAGGCCGTTGGTGATGCCCGAGTCGACGGCGGTCATCACCTTGCTGCGAGCAGGACGCCACAGGAGGGAGCAGGGTCAGCTTCTGCCCAGCTTCCCAACCCTGGACACTGGGAATCTGCTAGGCTTGCTGTGGCTGCTGCTTGTCTGCGGCTCCTTCTCGAGTATGGGAGACCTGCGGCGGAGGGAGCTGTGCGTGCCTGCCCAGTATGCTGCCATCCTGGTCGGCCAGCACCAGCTCGCCTGCGGAAGGCAAGGCGGCTGCCATGTCAGGACCCCTGCCTGCCGCCGCCTGTGTCGGCGTTTGCTGAGCAGTTGAGGAGGGGCGCGCCGTGGAAGCCGCCGACGGCCAGCAGGCCGCGCGAGGCGCAAAAGGTGGAGATAAGGACGCCCCCGAGCGCGTCGCTGTGCGGCCCCGTGCGCAGGTTCAGCACCTGCCAGGCGAAGGCCGCCGCTCTGAACACAGCCCGGCTGGCAGTCTGACAGCAGCAGAGGAAGGTGGGGAGAGGGGTGCCTCCGCCACGTCCTGGTGCAGGCTGTCGAACAGGCTGACGGCGTTGTCCGAAAGGAAGAAGAACTCGTTCGAGTTGACCGCCCACAGCAGGTTGCGCAGCTGCGGGCGGCGCAGCAAGCGGCCGTCGGCAGGCCGAGGACAGAGTGCCTTGTTTTGGAGGGCTGCCTGCGGGGGCGCGCCTGGAAGTGCAGCACGGACAGGCTGTGGTCGCTGTGGAAGCGATGGAAGCCGAAGAACTCGGCGCTCGTGTCGACGCTGGTGGCCTTGAGGCGCTCCGACGGCCAGCGGCCTGCGTGTTGGGCAAAGCTAATCAGTGAGCGTGCATGTCTGGCAAAGCGGCGAGCGGAGCGAAGGTGAGGCAACAGGGCACCGTAGACGACTTCCGGGCAGTTGAGGTAGTTCTCGTAGCCCTGCAACCTCGTTTGCTGCACCCCCCACCGCCGCCCTACATCAGCCATCCGGGATATGGGCAAGAGGTGCCAGGCGAGGGGGACCGGGGGGGAAAGGTGCACCCGTATCTCCGCCCTGGTGCGCGGGTACATGGGCCAGTTGACGCCCTGGAGGTCCTTTCCCAGAAAGGCGTACTCCACGTAGCTGGTGTGGCCGCTGCGGTTTTCAGGCTGCTGCCGGCCATGCCTCTGTAACCACCAGGCGAGCGAGCACAGTGAGGCCACCGGGCGGGATGCTGTCGTGATGAGGCTGCACATGCGTATGGCGCCGGGCGCGCCCAGCCCAGCCTCGCCCATCCGAGCAGGGCGCCAGTACAAGGCTGCATTCGGGAGCAGTGTCGGAGTTGGGCAAGGCGACGCGCCCTGGCCAGCTCCGGCGCGTCCGGCACCTCGATCGTCTCCGCCTCCTCGCGCGAGCTAGAGCTGGCGCTGTCCCACGACTCGTCGCTGTCGCTGTCGCCGCTGGAGGTGAGCTCGGGCACGTCGGCCTCCATGCTCGCGCTCCAGCGCCAACGCTACCCCGGGCCGTCCATTCGCTGCTTGCAGGCAGTTACCCGCGACTCACGCCGTACCCGGAAAGATGAAGATGCAATCACATGCCCCGGTTCTTCGTTCCCCGTCTTCAGCCGCCTCGACTGCCCTCTCGGCCTTAATGGTCTGCCTGCTGCTGATGAAAGTCCTGGCTCGAAGAGTGAGCACCAGTGCTTGAGCGCGCGGGCTTGCCAGCCCTACGATAGGCTTGGCCACTTGGCGGGAAGCACCCGCCACAATTGTTTTATAAGTGTAGTGCGCTGTCCACAACGCTGACGGTGCCGCACCGTGCCGAATTTAAATTCCGACCGCCTCACGGCGGCGAGCGGTCCGGACACTGCAGCGAGCTCGGGTGCATCGCCCGCGATGCCGGCCCCCCAGGGCGGGACGCTGGCGGACGCCATCGCGAGTCCGCTGTCCGTCGTGCGCCAGCTTTTCCAGCACGCGGGCCAGCCGGGCGGCGGGGACGACGACTGGGGCGTGGAGGCGCACTTCCGGGGCCTGATGGAGGACCCGGCCGCCCTGGAGCAGGTGATGCGGCCGGCCCGCCCGCGGCTCCGCCCCGCGTTGTTGCGCGCCCACCACCTGCCGTCACAATACGCGCGGGCGGGGCCGTTTTGAAGCTACCTTGTTCGCTTGGCGCCTTTTCCTCCCTATGCTTGCCTGACGGTAATGTGGCGCTGCAGGTGCCGCTGCTGACGGCGGAAACCATCGACCAGATCCCCAACAACAGCCTCTGCCGCTACCGTGGCATGGTGGGCCACTAGCCTCTTTGTGACCAGCTGACACACGATTCACCAATCGTCATTCACTGGGCACCTCACTTTCGCTCGGTGCCTGTGCGTGCAGGTCCAGGACATGATGGACCCTGAGTACTACGTGGGAGCCTTCCGGCGACCAGGCGGCGACTGGGCGACTGCAAAGTTCGCTGACAGCGCTCCTGAGGCGATCCCCGCCGACGTGGAGACATGCGTGTGGGACCGCAAGCCAGTCTACTGCACGGCCATTCCGGGCGCCTCCGCCTGGAGCCTGCCCGCGCAGCCGGCCCAGGCGCAGTCTGCCACAACAGCCCCCACACCGCAGCCGGCTCCTGCCAGTGCGTCCCCTAGCCCTGCCTGCACACAGGCCACAGACACCCGTCGCAGGTCTCAGCTGCCGCCTGTGCCTGCAGCGGCTGCCGGCAAGCGCGCACGCGAGGAGGAGACCGGGGAAGACACCACCATGGAGGACGCTGAACCGGCGGCCGCTGCCAAGGCGCCGCGCTCTGAGGCGCCCGCGGCCGCTGCCCGGGAGGCTCCGCCGCCTGCGCCGTTCCCGGAGCCGCGCGCCGGCGACTGCCTGGTCTTTGTGCGCCCCTCCCCTCGCCTGCCCAGCCGACTGTGCTGCAATGCGCGCAGAGCGTTCGTCTGCCTGCAGACCTGGCTCACCTTGCACTTTCACGCAGCCGTGCTCCTGTCTGCCCGGCCTTCCCAACAAAGTTTTGCCCGCCTACCAATGGCCCTGGCCTGCGTGACGCGAGCCGATTGCCTGTCCCGTCTGCAGCTGTACGGCCGCGAGGAGGGCGCCAAGCTGAACGAGCCGATCGAGGTCGTCGGCGTGCTCTCCCGCCTGCCCGAGCGCGCGCAGCCGGCGCTGCAGCTGGCTGGCCGCGCCGGCGAGAAGCTGGACTGGATGGAGGAGGAGGCCGCCGCGATCCCGCCCACCAGCCTGGCAAGTCCCCCTCCTGCCTCCGGCGGCCACCGGAGAGCTCTAGAGGAACGCCAAATGCATGCAGCGCTGCGAGCGGGCTGCATGGAGCCCTGCCTGCCCTGCACAGCACTGGCCCCTGCCCCTGGCCGCCAGCTTCGTGGCAGCTGCTCGCCGACTGCCTGCACCATGCCCGCAGGTGCCGCGGCTGCACGCGCTCGCGACCGCGCGACACACCGGCGGCGAGGGCCTGCCGCTCATCCCCTGCAAGGACGCGGCCCAGCGGCGGCAGCAGGTGGCGGCGCTGCGGGCCGCCGCCCTGGACAGGCTGGCGGCCGCGCTGTGCGGCGACAGGCTGGCGGCAGAGTACCTGTTGCTGCAGCTGACCGCCCGGTGCGCCCCTGCCCTGCCCCGGGCAGCCCGGCCGCGTGCCCGCAGCTTTCAGTGGCTGCAAGGCTGGGCAGCGCCTGGCGGGCTCTCCTGAAGCCTCTCGCTGCCCCCGACTAAGCACCTCAACCGCCCGAATCAGAGCGATCCTGCTTTGCCGGCTGCTCTCCTGCCGGACCGCTGACTGGCCTGCGGCGGCCCGCTGCAGGGTCCACACGCGCCCCGAGGGCGGCGCCACCGCGCTCGGCCTCTTCTCGCTCGGCCTCACCAACTGCCCCGCTGGCGAGCCGGCGCCTGCCGCCGCGGGTGACGCGCCGCCGCTGGGCTCCCCCGAGCTGCTGTCGCCGTTCGGCCGGGGCGTGCTGGCGGCGCTGGCCGGCCTGCACCCGCGCGTGGTGGGCCTGCCGCTGTCGGTCGCTGAGGCACGCCCTCCTCCTGCTCTTGAGCCCCATGGAGCCAACTTCGCTGGCAGCACGCAGGCCCGCCCGGGTGCAGGGCAGGGCACTGTCTGGAATGCGTGGCAAAGCAGCTGAAACGGAGCCCCCTCAGGCTGCTGTCGAAGAGTGCCTGTGGCTGGCACAGGAGCCTGCATCTCAGTGCAGTGCCAAGGGCACTGGCTGCCTTGCGACTCTGATTCCACCGCCACAAACGACTGACGCACGGCCGCCGCCTGCAGCTCAACCGGCGCAGTTGGCGCCCCGCGCGCGACCTCAAGAGCGGCCGCCTGCTGGCCGCGCCGCTGCAGCTGGCGGAGGGGACGCAGGTGCTGCTGGACGAGACGCGGCTGCGGGCGGGGCAGCTGACAGCGCTGGGCGTGGCCAACCTCAAGGTCCGGCCTCCTGCCGCATGGGGCTGCAGGCTGGCGGCAAGCGGACAGCGTTTACAAGCCACCATAGCAGGGTGCTGCAAAGGCACGCACAGCTGCTGACTGGCTCGTGTCCCTCCGAACTGCAGGCGCTGCAGCGGCTGGCTGAGGAGCAGAGCGTGGAGTACGACTTTGGCTTCTACCAGCTGCCCATGCCCGCGGACGCGCCGCTGCTGATGCTCTCCGTCGGCCGCCCGCTGCTGCACGCCTCCGTGGCGGTCAGCCTGCCGCTGCAGCCGCTGGCGCAGCCGGGTGCGGCCCTCCCTTCTCGAGCACCGCTGCCGGCCGAACGGCGGTAGGAAACTTGAAAGGCACTGCAGCAGGGGGGGGCTGGAGGTGTCTGGGTTGGCCTGGGCTGTGTTGGGCTGGGACTGAATCTAGGACACATGCATGCCTCTCGCGGTGGGAGTGTGGGGAGCGATGCAGTGCTCAGCATCAGCCGCAGCGCGCCTGAATCGCCCCCCTGGCCCCTGCGCAGGCGAGGCGCCCGCGCAGCCTGAGGAGCTGCTGCGGCCGGTGCGGGCGTACCTGGCCCTGGTCAGGCGCCTGGAGTTTGCGGTGCCGCAGCCGGTGACTGCCTTCCTGGAGGAGCAGCTGGTGGCGGCGCGCAAGGAGGACCCCAGCCTGCAGCCGCCCACCATGCACACCTGGCTCACGGTGCGCCCCTTGCCTCAGCAGGCAGCGGTGCTGGCTGCCTGCCGTGCCAGACCTGCATGTTGTGAGCTGTGTGCTGGGCGGCACAGTCTTGCAGGCTGGTTCCGGGATGGAGGACGAGTACTGAGGGCGCCCTGTGCGTTGCCTGCAGCTGGCGCGGCTGCTGGCGCTCAGCCACGGCGACGACGAGCTCAGCCGCGAGCACTGGACCGAGATGCGCCGCCTGGAGCACCTGAGGGAGCAGCGCCTGCGGGCGGCCAAGTGATTGCTGCGGCGACACTTGGGGGCTGCTGTGTTTTCATGCTCGTGACTTGCTTCTGGAAGCTGCTTCAAGTCGGGACAAATGAGCAGGGTGTGGTGTGAGACGTGGTGTGAGCGGGCTGCAAAAGCTCTGCATGTGTGTGAACTCACAACTAAAACTCACAACTCAGGTCTCATGTGGCATGGAGTGAACATGAGCTGTCTCCAACTCAAAAGCGTCGAATCCAGACGATAGGCACTAGGCACATTTGTGCAGGATGCAGAAACGCAAGCAGCCCGAGACGGCGACCCATGACTGGGCGGCCATCGACGCCAACCCGCTGCAGTACCTGATCGAGCCGGAGGCGAGCTCCCCGCGCAGCTTTGCCCGCGTCCATGACACCAGCGATGCGCGTACCGACTGAGAGGGGTCAATTGCATGCATGAAGAGCGCCCCTGCCTTTGAACTGCCTCGCTAGTTCTTGCATGGCAAAAAAAAGTTGATGCCGACTGAAGTCAAGCGGCCGGAATCGACACGCAGCCCAAGTCTTCTCGCGAAGGCGATGCTGAGCCGACGAACTGACGCACGATCGCTGGCCGCAGAGCCTGGAGTCGTTCTTCTCAGACGTCTGGGAGAAGCAGCCAAAGCTGTACAAGGCGCAGCCCGGCCGGCAGAAGCTCTTCCCCGAACTCAGCTCGCTGGGCGCCCTCAAGGCGCTGCTCGAGGACAGCGGTGCGCCCTGGATCCCCTTTGCGTGCAGGCCCCACCCGTCCTTGACCGCAAGCTTCCCTTGAGTGCTTGCTGTCCCCCTTGCCAGACGAGACACTCGAGTTTGGCGTTGACCTGAACGTGGTCCGCTACATCGACGGTGAGCGGCAGACGCTCAATGACGCGGGGGAGGTGCGGTCAGTCTGCTGCCGATGCTGAGTGCATGCGCTGGCACAGACCACGCTGCCTCAGCCGCTCCAGACTGCCCTGAGAGCCAGGGGCCTGACCTTGAGCGGGCGCGCTCGCACAGGAGGCGCACGCAGACACAGTGCTCGCTCGATACAACGAGGCGGGCTGCACGGTGCAGTGGCACCAGCCGCAGCGCTGGCTGGAGCCGCTGTGGCGCCTGATCGCTGCCATGGAGCGCCAGCTGGGCTGCCTGGTGGGCGCAAACGCCTACATCACACCGGCGGGTGAGCAGCTCCGGGCCACGCACGCACTGTGCAGACGGGCCAGCAAGCTAGCCTGATGATGTGGCAAGCGCCTGGCATGCTTGCGGCGCTCCTGCCTGCCTGCTTTCTTCTTGGCCGTGCAAACGGCTGGCAGCCAGCGAGGAACGACCACCCAAACAACCGCTGCCTTGAGTGTCCGTTTCGAGTCTCACATTGCAGCAAGCAACTAAAGAGGTTCAGCGGCTGTCTTGCTGCTGCTGCCTGGCTGTTTCGCCGCCGCGGAGCGTGGCCTTGATGTCTGTGGCGGCTGCTGCCAGGCACACAGGGCCTGGCCCCCCACTATGACGACGTCGACCTGTGGGTGTGCCAGACGGAGGGCTCCAAGCGCTGGCGCCTGTACCCCGCCCGCCCAGGCTTTGAGCTGCCGGCCGTCTCCTCCGCGGACTTCAGCCAGGAAGAGATCGGGGAGCCGCTGCTGGACGTCACGCTGCAGGCGCGGGCCCCTGTGCCGCAACAGAACGCGTGGAGGCAGCATCCCTGCCTGCTCTGTCAGCCCCTCACGGCTCCTGGCGGCCTGGCCCCCCCCAGAGAGTGAGGCGCATTGGAGCGTGCGAGATCATGGATGGCTCTGCGTCGAGCACTCTGTCACACTCCGCAGTTGTTTCCAGCTGCACCTCTGCTGCTTGTGCGCTGGGGCTGATCGGCGCAGCAGGCTCCCCTGCGGCAGCGGGGCAGAGGCGCAATGCCCACCCCTCTCGTTCTTCAGGAATCCTGGCAACGGGGCATCGTTTGGCATCAGTAGCAGCATGAGTAATGCGACAGCGGCACACACACAAGTGTGAGGGGGCACAGAATGCCTATCCCCTCACCTCGTCAGGGAACTCGGCAACAGATGTAACGTCGGTCGGAGTGCCAGAACGAGTCATGCGACGAAAGCAGACTTGTGCAAGGGCGACCGCAGGTCGGCGACGTGCTCTTCATGCCGCGCGGCACCGTGCACCAGGCGGTCGCGGACGGCCCGGCCTCCTGCCACGTGACCATCTCCACGAACCAGCGCTGGGCGCTCGCGGACTTTGCGGCCGCGCTGCTGCAGGCGCGCCGCCCAACCCCCAGCGTGCCTGCCTGCCGACAGCGAGCCGCCCTTTCCGCTCCGCATCGCGATGCCATGGGAGCTCATGCGCGCGCGTGTCTCATGCAGGAGCTTTCGAACGGCCAGCCGGCGGCCAGCGGCAACGCCGCCACGCCCGGCCTGCCGCCGCTGCTGCGGCCGGGGCTGCCGGTCGGCTTCCTGTACACCGCGGGCTTCGAGCAGGAGGCGGGCGGCGGTCAGGAAGGCGCGGCGCCCGCCTGCCCGCTGCGGCACTGCACAGACGCGCATTGCTTTGCAGAGACGTGCATGTCCTGGGGCTGTCGTGCAATGCTCGCTGGGACTTACTTGGGCTGAGGACTGGCGGTGCAGTCGCCAAGCGGGCTGCGGTCGGGCTGCGGCAGCTGGCGGACCGGCTGGAGGCGGAGCCGCGGCTGGCCGCGCTGGCGGCGGACGCGATGGCGGCCGACTTTTTCGCATCCAGGTGCCCGCCCCCTGCGCTGCGCGGTGTGGCCAGCCAGCAGCCGCCCTGCACACAGAGCGCCGGCTGGCGTGCATGCAGCAGTCAGCAGCTGCCCCGGCTGTGCACTGCGCAGCCTCGCCTGCGGCAGCTGATGGCGCGGCCGGCCGCAGGGCGCCGCCGCACCCGGGCCAGCTGCCCGAGCGCGGCCCGCCGCCGTCCATCTCGGCCAGCGTGCGCTGCGCCGGGCGCAGCTACTGCCGCCTGCTGCCCTGCCAGGCGTCGCCGGAGGTGCGGGAGGCGTACGCGGGCGAGGCGGAGTTTGTCAAGGCACGTTCCTGCCGCCAGCCTCGCGCTGCGCAATCTCGGTCTGGACCAGCGTGCAGGGCAGCAAGCCTTCGGCCTGGCCGGGCACGGCCTGGCCTGGCCGTCGTAGAGGGCCTGAGTTCGGCTGGCTGCCCTGCATCAGGTGGTGAGCTGCCTGAAGAACGACGTACGGCACCACATGATCCGCGGCGGCGGCGGCGACAAGGGCGGCGTGCTGGTGGAGAGCGAGGAGGAGGATGAAGAGGAGCAGGCACCAGCGGGCGAGGCGCGCGGCGGCACGCACAGCAACGGCCAGGGGAAGGACAAGCCGGCCAAAGGTGGCACCCTGCTGTGCGCGAGCTGCTGCCGGGCCTCCTTGCCAGCCTCTGCGCTGCAGACAGGCAAGCGCCGCGCCTGGCTGTGCAGACGAGGAGGAGCTGGGCAGCGAGGAGAGCAGCGATGATGAGGAGGACGAGGAGGCCGGCGGGGCCCTGGTCTTCCCCGCCTCCTACCGCGCGGCGCTGGCGCAGCTGCTGCAGGCCGAGGCGCCGCTGCCGGTCAAGCAGCTGCGGCTGCGCAGCAAGGAGGAGAAGGTCGGGCTGGCCTACAGCCTGTGGGACGAGGGCATCGTGTGCACTGTGGCGGGCAAGCCGGCGGAGGCGAAGAAGGCCAAGACCGGCTAGATGCAGAGCCGCGTGGCTGTTCGCATGCCTGGTGCCAAGGTCGCTTAAATCCATGCAAACAGGCCGAACAAGCAAGCCAGCTCCCTCAGGTTCATAGACGACTGGCACACCGAAATGGGTGCAGTGCACGCCGAGGCTGTCACGCTGCGGACGTGCATGATGCAATGTTGCAAGCGCAGGCATGGCACCAACTGCAAAGAGTTCTTATACCTTCATGTCAGATCTACAAGCTCGAGTGGTTGGTGGTGATAAGAATCACCAGGTGTTGTTTTGGTGGCTGTGCCCAAGCGGGGAGCTTAGGCACGCTCGCCCCGAATGCGGCGGGCCAGCTGAATGTCCTTGGGCATGATGGTCACGCGCTTGGCGTGGATGGCGGCCAGGTTGGTGTCCTCGAACAGGCCGACCAGGTACGCCTCGGCCGCCTCCTGCAGCGCCAGCACAGCGCTGGACTGGAAGCGCAGGTCGGTCTTGAAGTCCTGCGCGATCTCGCGCACCAGCCGCTGGAACGGCAGCTTGCGGATCAGCAGCTCCGTGCTCTTCTGGTACTTGCGGATCTCGCGCAGCGCCACCGTGCCCGGGCGGTAGCTGCACAGGCAGGTGAAAAGCCGTTGGATGCCTGCGGCCTCAGAGCTTGATACTGGCAGTGGACGGCAGGCAGGCGGCGCACCGGTGGGGCTTCTTGACGCCGCCGGTGGCCGGGGCGGACTTGCGGGCGGCCTTGGTGGCCAGCTGCTTGCGGGGCGCCTTGCCTGCAGATGGCAGGATGCGGTGTCAGGCAGGTAACAACGTGGCTTCACTCGGGCGCAAGCGGCCGACTGCTTGTCACTGGGCAGCAAACGAGTAAGGCAGCTCGCGCTGAGCGCTGCATCGCAGAACGAGGCCGAGAAACGCACCACCGGTGGACTTGCGGGCGGTCTGCTTGGTACGGGCCATGGCTGCTGGGTAGCTCGAGTGCCTGAGAGTGCTTGTGTGTGTGTGAGTGCGGGAATTCGCTGTGCAAAAGTGACACCAAGCGCGGCTTTTGAGGGCGCAACATCGACCCCGGTGACGCGACGCGCTTGTCACTTTGCCCGGCCTTCAAAAGGACCGGCGCAGCCAATCTCTGCACAAGCGCTCTATCCACCAGCACACACACCCACGCACTCATCAACCAGCAACCAGCACCTGCAAACATGTCTGGACGCGGCAAGGGCGGCAAGGGCCTCGGTACGCCCCTCTTACAGCTCCATCCTCAGCCCTGCTCTGCCTGCTGCGTCCTGCCTGCCAGTTCTGCATGCCTGTGGTCGAAGCTGCACACCCGCCAGCCCCAAGGACCTGCCCGGCCGCTCTCCGGACCCTGCAGCTAACACCGCATCCCCACTCTGCAGGCAAGGGCGGCGCCAAGCGCCACCGCAAGGTCCTCCGCGACAACATCCAGGGCATCACCAAGCCCGCCATCCGCCGCCTGGCTCGCCGCGGTGGTGTCAAGCGCATCTCGGGCCTCATCTATGAGGAGACCCGGGGCGTGCTCAAGACCTTCCTGGAGAACGTGATCCGCGACGCCGTGACGTACACGGAGCACGCCCGCCGCAAGACGGTTACCGCCTTCGACGTGGTGTACGCGCTCAAGCGCCAGGGCCGCACCCTGTACGGCTTTGGCGGCTAAGCAGCTCTCCAGCCACCAAAAACAACACCTGGTGATTCTTATCACCACCAATTGGCTCAGAGCTCTCCTGCTCTCAGACCTCACGAAGAAAGTAGCAGCAAAGGATTTAGGCACCAGGACAGAAGCGGTGCATGCCATGCCCCTTGAGGTGATGTCTAGCAGTGTAAGCTTGTGCTGAAAGAAGGGCAGCTCTGCGTGAGACCATTGCTCTGCGAAAGCCGGGCTGCTTGAGAGTGATGGTGACGGTCAGCTCAACGCAAGTCTTGCATTGTCAAATTCCCAAGGCCTCAGCGCAGCCACACTTCTGTCTGTCCAGGCAAATTTTCCGGTGATCGCCCTGTCTTCAACTTCAGCCGCTCTCGCGGCACTAGCTTCCAGCGTCCTTCTTACCCCCCAACTGCTGCTCGGTGAGTTGCAAGAGGCACCCCCGGCAACAAGTCACAAAGTGCAGAGGCTTATCAATTATCAAGTTCCGGAGGCAAATGCTCTAGGAATGTCACCAGGCCTCACACTACCTTCTGCTTCCGCGGTCTAAAATTCCACCAACCTCCTCCCCACCTGCCCTCCCTCTTACCGGCGCCCTTACAACGGCAGAGTGCCAGCTCCGGCGAGTGGTGGTGATCATGATCACCAGGTGTTGTTTTTGGTGGCTGGAAGCAGACAGCGTCTACTCCTGCTCCTTCTTGCCCGACTTCTTGGGCAGCAGCACCGCGTGGATGTTGGGCAGCACGCCGCCCGACGCGATTGTCACCTTGCCGAGCAGCTTGCTCAGCTCCTCGTCGTTGCGCACGGCCAGCTGGATGTGGCGGGGCACAATGCGGGTCTTCTTGTTGTCCCGGGCGGCGTTGCCGGCCAGCTCCAGGATCTCAGCGCTCAGGTACTCCAGCACGGCGGCCAGGTAGACCGGCGCGCCCGCGCCCACGCGGCTGGCGTACTTGCCCTTCTTCAGGTACCGCGCGATGCGGCCCACGGGGAACTGCACGCGTTGAGCAAGCGGTGTCAGCATTCGATGTTAGGCAGGCCCTCATCTTGCAATATAGTCTCAAAGCACGGCCACTTTTCCTTCTCAAACCCATGACATGCCAGCAGCTAGAGGAACGAACCTGCAGGCCGGCCTTGGTGGAGCGGCTGACGGCCTTCTTGCCGGACGACTTGCCCTTGCCGCGGCCAGACATGGTTGCTGGTTGCTGGGGAGTTGGGGGCTCTGAGTGCTTGGTGCTTGGTGGATAGTGGATGTGTGTGCGCGATTGTGCGCGAAGTTTGCCAGCAGCGCGTAACAATGGGCGACCAGCCTGCTTAAATGGAGCCAGCCGGCCAATCAGAGCGCAGCGAGGGCTGGTCCAGGGCCGGGCCCCGCATAAAACCTCCGGCTTTCAAAGGCGCCAGACGCATCCGGAGAAGCACAGACCTCCAAGCTCCCGTACACACACACGCACACACACACACAAGCAAGCAAGCAAGCCATGGCTCCCAAGGTCGCTGAGAAGGCCGTCAAGGCCCCCGCCACCAAGGCGCCCGCCGCGAAGAAGGTGGTCAAGAAGACGGCCAAGAGCGGCGCCGGCAAGAAGAAGACCAAGGCCGTCGAGTCTTACAAGATCTACATCTACAAGGTGCTCAAGCAGGTACAGTGCTGTCTC
>BHFV01000762.1:0-15818 GCA_003568905.1 Trebouxiophyceae sp. KSI-1
GCCGCGACCGGCAGCTGCCGCCCGCAGGGAGGCCTTCCACCGGCTGACTGAGGACGCGGGGCAGCTGCTGCTGGCGGGGGAGCCGGAGGTGTACAGCCGCAGCCGCGAGCAGCTGGCTGGCGCGCCCGCCCAGGCGAGCCGCTGCAGGCCGCCTGCCCCCTGCTGCTACTGCTGCTGCCCGGCTGGCGCTGACACTGACGGTCCCTGGCAGCAGGAGGCGGCCGCCGGAAGCAGCGGCGGCGGCGGCGGCGGCCTGCCATCTGGGGAAGCACAGGCGCTGGCGGCGTGGCTGGCGAACGCTGTGGAGGCGGACGGGGCCCAGCAGCCGGCGGCGGCGGAGGGGGGGCAGCCTCAGGGAGCGGCGGCACCCGCGGACCCAGAGACGGACCTGTTCGGCGATGCTGGCCCCCCCGGAGCAGCTGCTCGGGGCGAGCCGCAGGCGCCCGAGTCGACAGGCGCGAACCCGCCGCGAGCTGCCTCGAGAGGCTCGCGAGGCGTGTGTGCGGGAGCTGAGCGCTTCCTGCTGCTGCAGCTGGCGCGGGTGAGGCGGTCGGGCCTGGGGAGGCGGCCGGCCTGAACGGCTTCACGCGAGACGAGGCCAGCGGCCTGCTGTACAACACGGAGCTGGGCTGCTACTTTGATGCGGAGCGGCAGCTGTACGGCGACGCGGCCACCGGCCGCTGGTATGCCTATCGGGAGGGCGCCTACGAGCTGGTCAGCCGCTAGCAGGAAATCCTTGTATATCAGCAAACATATCCTCAGCAAACATATCCTCTGGAGGTCCGGCGACAGCTGTACCAGTCGAGGTTGCCTCAATGGCCATGTGAGCGCTGAGCGGCCAGGATGTTCCGCGACTCTCTTCCCTGTAAATCAACATCTCTTGCTGCAAGCAAAATCACGATCAAGTATTTCAGTGCTGAGCGTCGAGGTTTGCGACCTGCCCAGCGAGGCATCCCATCACCCACCTTCGGGCATTCGTGCTCGTTCGGTCAGCCAGCCGGCTTGCTCGAGCTGAGGCTGGTACAGCAGTGAAAGCCGCCAGTACACGTGGTCGTTTTGCAGTAGCTGCGGCCTGCAGTGGCAGCTGTCGCCCGGGACGCGCCAGGCCTGGCGCACCGGCCCGCGCGCTGGAGAGCCGGCAGGCGGGCCGCTCGGCACGTGGCTACAGGACCACGGGGGCTGCGCTCGCGCGCGACGACCCAAAGGTGGAGAGTGGAAGAGCCGCTCAGCGCCCGAGCCATCAGCTCGGCGGGCATTCAGCGGCACCCAGGCGCCTGGGTGGTGGAGCGGTTCGACGTGGCGTGCCGGCCCATGAGGCACGGAGGGCATGACCCGGCCGCCAGTCGACTTTTCCGAGTTCGCCTATGAGGCGCTGCCGAGGTGATGCCGCCTGCCCGAGAACCGCACTCCCTGCCGGCTCGGCCGCCATGCTCTGCCTCAAGCGCCTCCCGGCACCCTCGGGGATATCATCGGCAAATGTTGGCCCTACGGTGCTCCCGAGCTGAAGCTGACAGACGCCTGCATCCCGCCGCAGCCTGCCGGAGGCGGACCTCCTGGGCTCGGAGAGCTGCGAGTGGGCGCCGCCGGCCAACCTAGACGACTTCCTGACCCGCATCTACAGGTTGCCGTCGCCGCCACCCTCCCGCAAGGCAGCCAGTCACTCGGACCTCTGCCAGGCGTGCCTCCTGACGGGAGCTGCGCCCTCCGGCAGGTACTATGAGGAGAAGGGCTTTGCCGTCATCGCAGCCTCCCGCATCCTCAACCTGCTGGCGCTCGGCTTCACGGTCGCCTTCTCGGCCGGCCTGCTGCTGCTGGTGGACTGGCGGGCGCTGCGGGCCGAGTGCGTGCTGGCGGACACGTGCGACATCTCGCAGGTGCGGCCCCTCCGCCCCTGGCTCGGCTGCCTGCCTGCCTGGGTTTGTGCTGCTTGGACCGACCGCTGCTTGCACCGACCGCCTGCTGGCGGCGGCTCCCTAGCCTGCCTGCCTGGGTTTGTGCTGCTTGGACCGACCGCCGCCGCGGCAGCTCAAAGGCGTTCTGGGAGCCCAGAGTGCACCCGTGCGGCCCCCCCTGAACGCACCCAAACCCTAAATCTGGCACCCTGAAACCCTTCCAGGTCGCGTTCAACCTGCGCCCGTGGGAGGCGGGCCCCACCTTTCGGAACTGCCTGGCCGGCGCGTACCTCGCCATCTTCGCGGCCTACTGGGCCTTCTGCGCCGGCCACACCGCGGCCGACCTGCTCGCGTTCGCCGAGATCCGCCGCTTCACGACCCGGCAGCTGGGCCTGTCCGAGCGGCAGCTGCAGACGGTCACCTGGCCGGAGGTCGCGGCGCGCATCGTGCAGGTTTGGGCGCCCCTCGGGAGGGGTGTCCGGCTCGAATCGGGGCGCCTTGGAGTCGGATAATCATCGAAAACCTGCTAGGGTTTGTCGGCGGCCGGGAGGGTGCATGTTGCATCTCAGGGCCACCTCCGTGCCAGAGTCCCACGCGAAGTGTCGTGCCTTTTTTAAACACGTGTTTACGGTTTGCGGCGGCTGCAAGGAGGAAGCACTGGCGGGACGCCGGCCGGAGTCCTGAACCCTACACCCCTGCCGGCGCAGGCGCAGCGGACGACGCGGCTGTGCCTGGCGCGCGACCTGACCGAGCACGACGTCGTGTCGCGCATCATGCGGCGCGAGAACTACCTCATCGGCATGCTCAACCGCGGCGTGCTGGCGCTGCACGTGCCGCTGCCGGGCGGCCGCCGCCGCCTGCTGCTGACCAAGACGCTGGAGTGGAACCTGCAATGGTGCCTGCTGGGCGCGATGTTCGACGAGGGCTTCCGCATCCGGCCCGAGTTCCTCGCCGACCCGCGCGCGCTCTCGCGCCGCCTGCGGTCCGCCCCGCCCCCGCCGGCCCGGGTCTTTGGGTCTGCGCCCGCCCACTCGCGGCGCCCAAGCGTGGCGCGCGCCGCGCAGGCTGGCGGCGGTCGTCAACCTGGCGCTGGCGCCGTTCGTCCTCGTCTTCCTGCTCATCTACTTCTTCCTGCGCAACGCGGAGCGCTTTTACCACTCGCCGAGCGCGCTCGGCGCGCGCAGCTGGTCGCCGCTCGCCGCCTGGCGCCTGCGCGAGTTCAACGAGCTGCCCTACTGCGTGCGGCACCGGCTGGACGCGAGCCACCGCGCGGCGGAGCGCTACCTCGCGCAGTTCCCCTCGCCGCTGCTGTCGGCCGTCGCGCAGTTCGTCGCCTTCATCGCGGGCAGCTTCGCCGCGCTGCTGCTCGGCCTCACGCTCGCCGAGGACGACCTGCTGGAGCGGCACTTTTGCGGCCGCAACCTGGTCTGGTGCGGCGCGCCGCCGCGCCCCGTCCGCCGCCGCGGCTTCTCCCGACGGGCGCGCGCCGAGCGCCCCGCGCACGCAGGTGGGCCGCGACGCTCGGCATCGTGCTCGCGGCCAGCCGCGCGTTCATCGCCGAGCCCGGCACCGCGTTCGAGCCGGAGCTGGCGCTGGCGGAGACGGTCGCGCACACGCACTACCTGCCGCGGCACTGGCGCGGGCGCGCGCACACGCGCGAGGTGCAGACGCAGTTCCAGCAGCTGTTCCAGTTCAAGGCGCGCCGCCGTGCACCTTGCCGAGCTGCCCCGTGATGAGCCAGGGCCCCCCCGCGCCGCTGACGCGCCCCGCCGCGGCCCCCGCAGGCGGTGCTGTTCCTGGAGGAGATGGCGAGCATCCTGCTGACGCCCTTCATCCTCTGGTTCTCGCTGCCCAAGTGCGCGCCCGCCGTCGTGCAGTTCGTCCGCGACTCGACTGCGCACGTGCCGGGCGTCGGCGACGTCTGCTCGCTCGCCGCCTTCCAGCTGCAGCGCCACGGCAACGCCAAGTACGGCTCGCCCTTCCAGGCGCCCAAGGTGCGACTTCCAAATCCCCGGCAACCGCACGACCGCGGCATCCGGGGCGCTGCGAACTTCCAGCTGGGAAACAGAAACGCACTGCGCCTGACCGCGGCTCAAACTCCTCGTGCAGGGGCAGCGCAGCCGGCAGGGCAAGATGGAGAAGTCGCTCGTCAGCTTCGTGTCGATGTACCCCAGCTGGCAGCCGGACGCGGCCGCCAAGCAGCTGCTGGCCGGCCTGGCCGAGCAGGGCGCGGCCCGCGGCCCCCACTTCCCCTACACCGCGCACCTCGAGCAGCTCGCGGCCGCCGGCGTGCACGGCGGCGGCGCCTGGCGGCCGGCGGAGCCGCAGCTGGCCGCCAGCCGCGGCCTGCACGGCATCTTCCACTCGGCCGAGCTGCCGCCGGCCGGCACGCTGCTGGCCGCCTCGATGCGGTGAGAGCCGCCGGCAGCCTCCTGCCACTGCCGGCCCGGCGCCCTTGTTCAAACCCCGACCGGCCTGCCGCCAGGCCGACATGCTGGCAGGAGCTGCGTTCGAAGAGACGCCGTTGCGCGGCTTGGGCCGAGCCGCCGCGGTTGCCCGCAGGCCGCTGAGCGAGGCGGAGTGGCGCGTCGCGGACGGGCAGCGGCTGGTGCAGAGCTTTTACGAGGAGCGCGACCGCGCCATCCGGCGGGGCACGCCGCACCACTCGCTGCGCGGCGACGAGTCGCTCGGCTGGCAGCGCGAGCCGCCGGAGCCCGGAGGCCGCGCCGGCGCCGCCGCGAGCGCAATCGAGCTCGGCACCGTGCCGCCGCTGCCATAGGCCCCAGCACTGCGCCCCGCTGCTGACTGCGGTTCTTCTGTGCGTCTGTTACGTGTGCAAACGTGTATGCAGTGTACCACTCCTGCCGGCCGCTTCTCATCTGATTGACTCTTGTCGCGCCGCGCCGCTGCCTCGGGTCGAAACGAATGCGTGCACTCACGCGCGTCTGGCAACCGGCCGGCGGGGACCGGCAGAAGCGCCGCAGGCGGCGTTTGTACCCTCGTGGCATGCCTGACGCCGGCTGTAACTGTCTGCGTTGTCGCTGCTACTGCACAAAGGAAGCAGCCGCCCCGGCCTCCACAGCGGGCTCGCAGGCGGCGGCGTAGGGCGCACGCCGACTTGAAACAAGCAGGCGGGCGCACAGGCACACTGAAAAGGGGAATGTGACAAGCTGAGTGCAGGGAGCGGCAAAACAAGCTGCAACGACAAAGGGAACACCAGACATGGACGCAATCGACCGCGCAGCAATTATTGTGCAACTGCGTGTGTGCCTTGTGGCCCCACAGCTTTTGTCAGCTCATCGCTTGCGACACGGGCTGAGGTGGCGCCGCCGGGCCCCCGCCAGCGCCGCCGCCCGCGGGCCCGATCAGCCGCGCGAGCTCGGCCGGCAGCGAGCGGTGCAGCATGGCGAGCGCGTCGTCGAGCGCGCCGCGCGAGACGCGCGCGACTGCCGCGTTGGCCGCCGCGGCCGCGGCGGCGCGCGTGTCGCAGCGGCGCAGGTCGTCCGAGGCCGCCAGCTCCAGCCGCCGCCGGAGCACCGCGTCGCTGACCGGCTCCGCGCCGCTCGCGTGCGCTGCCAGCACCTCGCCGATCTCCGCCTGGTCGGCTTGGTACGCGTCGCGCTCCTCGAGCACGCGCAGGCAGAGCGCGAGCGCGCGCGCGCACCGCGGCGGCTCCCGCAGAGCCGCGGCCGCGTCCGCGACGAGCAGCTGGCACAGGCTCGCGGCCAGCAGGTGGCGCCGCAGCCGCCCCAGGCCGGCCGCGCGCGGCTCGCCCAGCAGGTCCGCGAGCGACCTGCGCGCGGGCGGGTACGTCAGACCGCGTTGCCCCCCGGGAGAGAGGGCGCGCGCAGCCGGGATGCACGCGCGCCTGCGCGACGCCATGTGCAGCCACGCGTCCAGCAGGCGCCGCTCGGCCGCCGCGTCGCCGCCCAGCAGCCCGGGTAGCACGCCCGGCTGCGCCCACAGCAGGCGCGCGAGCACCTCGGTGAAGCCCTCGGCCAGGCCGGGCGGCGGGCCCGGCAGCGCGTCGGCCTCCTGCGGCCGCGCGACGACCAGCGCCATGCCCCTGCGCGACCGCGCGGCCCCCGTTGGAAAAAAAGCAAAAACAGCGGCATCTTCCGCGGCCGGAAGCGAGCGACGCGTGCGGCCGTCCGATGGCGGCGCAGGGGAGAGAAAGGCACGCGCCTGAGCGCGGGCGCGAGCACGCCCGGGTCCGCCCGCAGCTGCAGCAGCAGCGTCGCCATCGAGGCCGCCGCGTTCGCCTCCGCCAGCGCCTCCTTGCCGATCGGCGGCCGCTGCGGCCCCTCGCCGCCTGCCAGCCAGCCGCACCGCAGCTCACCTCCCTGCCGCCAGCGCAGCGGCCAGCTGGCGGGAAGGGGGCAGCAGGCGAGGCGGCGCGCCTGCGCCGGCGGGCGGCTTGGCCGGCGCCAGCAGCGCGGCGGCGGTGGCGGAAACGATGCATTCCAGGGCGGCCGCGATGCCTGCCAGGTGCGGCTGCAGCAGCTGCGGCCGGTCGCTGCCCAGCAGCAGGTAGGCTTCGAGCACCGGCAGCGCCGCGCCAAGCTCGCGGCCGCGCGCCAGCAGCCGCATGACGGGCGGCAGCAGGCCCTGCGGCGGCGGCGCGAGTGCTTTCACAGGCTGTGCGAGCGTCAATCTTTCGTCATGATCTTTCTTCGTTCGGATGATTCGATGTGAAACATAATGTCTGAAATAATAATTTAAAAATAATAATAATATGAATAAACGACAAAATAGGATATGTATTCTGTAACCTTCAGTACAGCAGTTTCAGGCCGCCTCAGCTGCCTCCCACCCGCCCTCTTGCCTGGGGGGACAGGGAGCAGCCGCTTTGGAATCCCTGGGAGGCAAAACCCTAAACCCAAAACCCTAGGCAGGGCTGGCTCAGACAGCCGCGGCGGACAGCAAGTGGGCTCAGCTTCAAAAGGAAGGAAGGGTCACAGCCCTTGCCAGCCTGTGCCAGCCTGTGCCAGGCTGATTGGGCAGCAACCAAGCTGGCCAAGGCCTGTTCAGCTTCAAAAAAGCCCTAGTCCTGCAGCAGACCCTAAACCCTAAAGATGCAGGAGGCGGGCGCGCCTCGAGCCCCGGGGACAGCCCGCCTCCGGCCGCCAGCGCGACCAGCAGCAGCTTCAGGGCGTCTTCCGCCAGGGTGTCCGCCTCAGGGTTTCCAGGGTCCAGGCCGTGCGCCAGCAGCGGCAGCAGCACCTGCCGGCAGCGGCCTCTCCCGGTCGGTAGGGTTCATCACAAACCCTAGACCGGCAGGGCTCGGATCCAGGCAGGCGCCCGCCGGCCTAAATTAGGGTCTCTAGGGTCCGAGCATATCGCGCAAGACTGGACACGCCACGCCGGTGGCGGGCAGCTGCGGCCAGGGTTTCAGGGTTTTGCGGTCAAAACCCTAGCTGCTGACTAAGCCAGGCTGGATAGGGGGTCGCGCCTGCGAGACGCCCGCGTGCTGCGTCGCGAGCGGCCCCAGCCTGTCGACGAGGTGAGTCAGCAGGCCCATGAGGGCTCCATGCAGCCGGGCGACCGCGCCGGTTTCCCGGCCTCCGCCGCCGGCCGCGTCCCGCGCCGCCGTCCAGACCTGCCCACGGCGGCCCACGCGCGCTCAGGGTCCGAATGTAGGGTTTTCTAGGGTTTAGCGGACTTGGAGGGGGGCGCCGGCAGCAGGCCGCGCGGGAGGCGGATGCTGTGCAGCCGGGATCAGGGTTGAGGGTTTTCATGGGGTTCAGGTCGTAGGGTTTTGAGATCATGAACAAGCAGGAGGGGCGCGCCTGCGGCAGCGCCGGCGCAAAGGCGCCCAGGAACGGCGGAGGCTTCAGGGTTTCTGAACCCTAGGCAGTGTTTGAGCATGCTTTCAAGCCTTGACTGAAATGGAAAGGAGGGGCGCGCCTGCGGCAGCGCGTCCGCGATGGTGCCCAGGAACGGCTGCGCCTTGTCCCGCAGCAGCTCTATGGTGACGGAAACCAGCTGCAGCGTGCGCACTCGGCTCTCCACCTCCGCCAGCCGGCCCTCCAGCGCCAGAGCCAGCTGCAGCAGGCCCCCCGCCTGCCGCTCTATGCAGCCGGTCTTGGCCGCCAGCGCGCCCCGCTGCACGCGGCCAATTTTCAGGGTCAGTTTAGGGTTTAGGGGTTCTGGGAGACGGTCACGGCGACACGTCGAAGACCTCGAGGCTGTGCCAGCCGGTGGCAGGCAGCCTCTGGCCTCAGGTGGGGTTTTCCAGGGTTTTTTTCTGCCAGCTCTGGAGCCCGAAAGGCTACTGGGCGGGCACTCCAGGATGGACTGGTTCGCTAGGGTTTTGATGGGGTCCGCAAACGCCCCTTTTCAGACGCGCCCCTTTTCTGCCCCTAACCCGGGCGTCTGCAGACCGCATCGAAACCCTAGCAAAGGGGCGGGAAAGGGGCGCGCCCGCTCTGCCAGGCTGGCGCTCATCGCCTGCCTGCTCTGCAGCAGCAGGCCCAGCTGCTCCGGCGGCAGCTCCCCTGGCGCGGATTCCCGCTGCAGCAGCGCCTCCTCCTCCTCGAGCGCCTGCGGCCGACGGACGCGCGCTGCGCCAGGCTGGCGGAAGAAAACTCTGTTTCAGGGCTTCAGGGGCCTCCAACTGTCTCAGGACTTGTCAGAGGCCTGGGCACGGAGGAGCTCGGGAGAGCTGGGGCTTTGAGGCCGCGGGCCTAAACCCTAAACCGTAGCCGGAGGAGCGAGGGGCGCTCCCCCGGCGCGTCCTTGTGCGAGTTGGTTTGGTTTCGGGTTTGCGCGAGAATGTAAACCCTAATAGGCGGCCGGCAGGAGTGGCCACGCCTTACATCCTAAAAACCGGGAGGCATAAAAGCACCTGAAGACCTAAAATGTCCTCGCAACCCCAAAACGCGGCGGAAACGGGTGCGCCTCGCTCTCCTCCAGCAGCACGACCCGCAGAAGGAGCCCCTCAGACCCTAACAGACCCTAGAAGCCCGATCAGACCCTAGAAATGACCGGCAAGAAGGGGGCGGGCGCGCCTCGCTGTCCTCCAGCAGCGCGACCTGCATGGCCAGCAGCGCCGAGAAGGCCGCCAGCGAGACGACGAGGTCAGGGTGGCGCAGATTCGCGACCGCCGCTTCGGCCGCCTCGCACCACAGCGGCGGCGGCAGCTGCCCGGCGCCGATCCCGAGCAGCCACAGGGCACGCGCCCGCAGCGTGCGCGCCGGCAGACCCTCCTCCTGCGGGCCGACAATCAGGGTCGAATTAGGGTTTTCCAGGGTCGAATTTAGGGTTGAGGTAGGGTTTTACAGGGTTGATGTAGGGCCAGGTCTGCTCGACTCGGAGCCGAAGCCTGACTCTGAAACCGAGAGGCTCGCCGTCGGGGCCGGGGCCATGTCATGTTCCCCTTTTTTTACAAGTCCCCGGGGCACGCTGCGCGAGCGACAGGCTGGCCTGCTCGCCCGCAGCCGCGCGGGAACTACCCTGTTTCCCCCCTGTAGGGTTTCGTGCCGTCCCCACTCCTTCCCGCTCGATTCGCTGATTCTCTCGACGGGCTTCCCTGAGCTCCCGGCGAAGCGGCGCGATGGCAATCCACCTCCCGCCGGACTGCACAGCCTGGCATGTCGGGATATAAGGGTTTAGGGTGGCCGTGGGCGCGGGCGCGCCTGGGCCGCGGGCGCCAGCAGGCCGCGCAGCTCCGCAGAGAACCAGTCCGGGAAGGTGACGCCCGGCAGCTTGTGCTCCTGGGAGAAAGCTTCGCCGAGGGCGCGGTAGGCGGCCTCCTGCAGCAGCAGCACCTGCGGCTGCCGCGGCTGCGCCTGCACGCGCGGCGTTGCGGCCGGGGCGTTAGGGCCCTAGGATTTGAAATCAGGGTTTCAGGGCGCAGTGCGAGCCGAGAGCGGCGGGAGGGCGCGCGCCTGCAGGCGGGAGGCGAGGCCGACGAGGGCGGCGGCGACGCCGGCCTCGCCGCGCACCAGCATGCAGAGCAGCAGCGCGACGCCGCAGGGGCGCGGCGCGTCGGCCTCGGGCGTCGCCTCCACGTCCGCGCTGCGCGCAAACTGCTCCGGGTCCTCCTGCGGCCGGCGGCGGCGGCGCGTCTGCGGCCCCGCACGGGGCGGTTCGGAAACAGGTGCCCGCCTGCTGTGCGCGAGCTGGACGCGACCCAAAGCGGCGGCGGGCTGCTTCCGAGGAGGCTGCGAGCGCTGCGGGCGCCGTGCGGAGGGCAGGGCGCGCCTCCCACTCGCGCAGCTCGGCCGGCGTCAGTGCGAGGTACTTGGCGACGATCGCCTCGACCAGGCGCGAGCACTGCGGCTCCGCCAGCAGCTCCGTCAGGCAGGCGTCGGCCGCCGCGATGCGCGACCACACCGAGCGGACCTCCGCGCGCTGCTCCTCGTCGCGCGCGCCTGCCCGCGGCGGTCGCGACCCGCCGGTCAGCGCCTGCGCCCGCAAAGCGCGCGCGGAGGAGGGAGCGAGCGCACTGTGCGCGCGCGCGGCGTGCGGGAGTCCCCCGCGCCCCGCGCGGAGGCGGCGGCGGGCGGCCCGGATGTGAGTGGGAGGGGCGCGCGCACGCACCGTCCAGCTGGCGGTTGAGCCAAGAGAGCTGGTAGACGGGGCACAGCAGCGCGCGCGCGAGGAAGCGCATGTTGAGGACGCGCCGCTTGGCGCGGACGGCGTGCACGGTCGCCGCGTCCATCGCCAGCAGCGCGTTCTGCGGGCGCGCGGCCGGCGCGACTGGGCGGCTGCTCGTGCGGCGCGGCGCAGGGGAGCAGGGGCTGCGGGCCTGAGCAACCAGCCGCCGGCAGACTGTGCTGGCACGGAACGCAAGAGGGCCTGGCATGTGTCCCGACCAGGAGTGAACCCGCTGGCTGCTGCGACGCAGGCAACCTCCCGCCGGCAAGCCGGAGCAGGGCGCATGCAAGCAGCCGGCCTGCTTTGGAGGGGCGCCGCGCCTGCGAGTAGAGCGGCAGGAAGTGCGGCAGGAAGGGAGCAAAGTCGATGGGGTTGCGGTCCATCGCCGCCAGCACGCACTGCGTCGCCCGCTCAAAGGTGCGGCTGCCGACGGCTGCCCGGCCGCCGCCGCCGTCCTCTGCGCGCGCCGCAACCCTCTCGCTCAGACGGGGCGCCGGCTGCGTGGGGCGGCCAAAACCACAGGACCCTTACGGAGTTTGCAGGGTTTCTTTTCAGAGGGATCCGTTCATCGGAAGTCGGTAAGTCGCGGCTGCAGGGCAGGGAGTGCGACGGGTCTGAGGGTGGAAAGCGGGCTCCTAGAACCGGCGGCTGGCGGCGGCTGGCGGCGGCCCTTTCCCATCGCTGGACTGCGAGCAGATGCCAGGCTGTCTGTCTGCAAGGGAGAGAAGGGGGAAGGGCCGCACCGGGGTTGACCATAGCAGCGGTGGCGGTGACGGCGCCGTGCAGCGACTCGAGAAAGGCGCGCAGCCCGGCCTCCAGCCCCTCCCAGGACGGCAGCAGCAGCAGCGCCTCGCGCAGCGCCAGCAGCGCCTGCGGGGCGGGTTGAAGGCTCACCCACTCGTCGTTCTTGCCGATTCGGACACTGAGATTGGCTGTTTTTTGTAAGGCCCGCTCGGCCGCCACAGGAGCCCGGCGGGTGGTAGGAGCTTCCAGCCTTTCTCTGCCCAACCCTAACACGACCCTAGAGGGCGTTCGGCTGCAAGAGTGCGGCGAGCTCGGCCGCACCTCGGTCATCCGCGAACCCCTCTGCAAACCCTATCAGGGTCATCAAACCCTGAAACCCTAAGCTTTGGACCGTCAATCAGGCGGCGAAGGGCGCCGCGCCTTGACGGAGCGGCCGCCGGCCTCCTGCCAGCCCGGCGCCTCGCGCAGCACTGCCGCAAAGTCGGCCCGCCACAGCTCTGCCAGCGCCAGCAGCGCCTCCTCCACGCTGCGGTGCAGCTGCTGCCGCTCGCGGGATATGCGGTCGACCAGCGGGCCCAGCTCTGCGACGCGATTTTAGGGTCAGATTAGGGTTCCATTAGGGTTTTGTAGGGTACGGATCGGCGGCGGTCGGCGCCAGGCCGGCGCCGAGTCGGGAGGGTGCCTTTCCGCCCCCTCGAAACCCCCTCGAAAGGGATGTGTGATGTCAGGAGAGGGGGCTGGCGATGCCGCGGCCACCGCAGCTCGCAAGCTGCAGAGAAGTCTCCGAAACCAGGGCAAGCTCGTCCCGGTTCTCAGGCACATCCCAGCCGCAGTGCGCTGCCACAGCAGGCTGGCGGAATTTCGCAGAGGGGCCGTGCCCTGCTTGGACATGCCGGCGCTGCCCGGGCTGGGAGCCTCCGCCACTATGCGCTTGGTGCGCAGCGCGTGCAGCACGTGCTTCAGCGTCCGCAGCGCGCGCAGCTTGGCCGGCGGCGGCGAGGGCGCGGCGGGCCCTGCGGCCGCCAGCAGCTCGCGCAGCAGCCCCGGCCAGCGGAGCGGGAAGTCGAAGCGGGCGATGTTGGCGACCAGCAGCGTCGCCTGGCGGCGGTTACACGGGTGGCGGTTAGGGTTCGGTAGGGTCTGTGCGCAGGGGGCCTTGCAGTCCGGGGGTGCGGCCGCAGCCTGCTCCCGGCTGCCCCTTGGGAGAGGAGGAGCGATCCCAACATGGAACTGATAATCCCCTTAGTATCTCATCTTGTATGATATCTTATCTTGTCCCCATGCAGCGCTCAGGGGGCGAGAAAGACGGGCCTGGATGGCGACGCGGTCGCTGGGATCCTCCCACAGGCATGCCAGCGCGCGCCGCCGCACCTCCTCCTGCTCCGGCTCGGGCACGCGGCTCCACTCGCGGCTGCTGAGCGTCTTCCGCCAGCTGCTGCCGACCGCGTTCTTGGCCAGCACGGCCGCCAGCACGCGGCTGGCCTGCAGGCATGCCGTTCGAGCGCATGAGGCGCGAGATGCCGGCCGGTGCCAAGAGGGCGGCCTCCCAGTGCTGGCGGCTGCAGCGAGAGCCTCACGTGTGCGCCTCGCAGAGGCAGGCTGCGGCTGCGGGGATGGGACTGGACAGAGTGGCATGCTCGCGTGGCGGCGCTGCAGAGACGGGCAGCTACTGGGAGGGGCACGGGGACGCGCCTCGTCGACCATGCCCGGCTGCCCGGCCACCTGCAGCAGCGAGGCGATGTAGCCCGGCTGCGCCTCGGTCTCCCACCGCCGCAGCGCGGCCTCGCTGCGCCGCCGCTGCTCAGCATCGACCACTGTCGCGCCCTGGATGGCGGCAAACACCTCCTGGGGGGAAAGCGGCGGCTTCTCCTCCTGCATGGCCGCCCGCCGCGCGGCCGCCTGCTCGCAGTCAGCCTGATGTCAGCAGCGTAGCATGGCGCCAAGGAATTGGTCTGCTCAGGGGGCAGGACCCGCCGCGACTGTGGCACCTGCAGATCGCAGGCTTGGCGAGACCATGCAAGCCGTTCGCACCCTCGCTCGCGTGCACTGGAAAGACAGCGGCCATGCCCAGCGCACAGGCATGCCTGGCGATTTCGACAGCCGTGCGCACAGTTACTTCACTGCGGTGCAAATATGCGCTCACCTGCAGCCCTTAGCAGCCCGTGCAAGCCGCAGGAGGGCCGGATGCGCGGTTGATGCGCGTCCCCTCACACGCGTTCTCTCGTCCGCGCCGAGCCCGGAATCAAGGCCAAGTGTCAACCGTCCCTGTGACGTGGAACACCACCAGAATCCTCAGAAGCTGCTAATCTCTCGTCCAAAAGCGGCTTCGCGATTGCAATCCCATGCCGCGCGCCTCGGGCTAGGCCGTTTGCGACCTGCGATGCCTTCCCATTACCAATGGCCCCACGCTGATCATGCACGATCGTAGCGCATGCTTGTATCGTGGATACCATTAACGCGGGCGCCGTTCTAGTGTGCAGGTTGCATTAGGGCTCTAGGGGCATGATCACCCCAGAGCCCCAAAGCCCAGAACCACTTGCAGTGTTGTGCACGCTGCCTTTTGCAGCTATTTGTTTCACCCGTGCCGCCCCGCCACCGCTGCCAGCGGGCACAGAGCAGATAGAGTGCAAACGAATGTTAAGTGCGCTGCTAAGGCGTCTCCATACACATGAGCAGCATGCAAATGCGCTCCTACTGCCAAGGTGAACAAATAAGATCATAGGCAGATCATGCTTCACCCAGAAATAGTGAGAGTAAAGCCCACGTGTAGCCAATCGGCAGCACATATGCCGGGTGAGCCCCTACAGTGCTCTCACTCTTCGACTCGGAAAGTGACAATGCCGCTGCGGTTCAGTCGCTCCACGAGCACTGGGCCCAGGGCGGCTGCCGGCGTCAACACGCCCGCCTGCGGCCCCTTCACCTGCTGCTTCAGATCCTCCTCCTGCAGCCGTGCGAGCCTCAGCCTCAGTGCTTGTAGCTGGCCTGATATGGCAGCAGCCAGGCGCAGACCCCGGCACGGTGCAGGGGCAGTCAGGCAGACCAGCCTTGGCACAGATAAAGACACACACCAAACCAAGCGTGTGAAACAGTTTTTCCCTTCCAAAAAGGAACCCACAATAGGACACAGGAGGCTCTCCTGATCGAGATGCTTTCCATGGAGGAGTGCTGATGCTTCTTCGCGGACAGAAAAGCACAAGCTCTGTTTCTTCGCAAACGAACAAGCTTTGCTTTTGAAAACACCAGCATTCCTCCAAGCAGACCCCGAAGGATGCTGGCAAAAACTATTTTGCCACTGTGCCCTGATTTTGCCCGCATATTTGGGCCCTGGTCCACCAGAGCGGCAGGTGGGAACCCGCCTGCAGCGCGATGCAGAGGCCGCACTCGATGATCATCCGCGCCGTGCTCCAATAGCCGGCGTCGCCCTTGGACTGCGCGCCGCACAGGCACACAGCAGCGGCTCAGCACGCCAAGACAGGCAGGAGCACACACGCCTTGGACACATCACGGCTGCCTTTCTGGTATGCAGCCCTCCAGACGACGAGCAAATGCCTCTCCATGAGCCAGGCAAGCTGAAAGACTGCCAAACAGCAGCCACCGCTCTCTCCTTTGCGCACCCCCGCACACAAGCCCAGCGAGGCTAAGGACTGCCCCAAAGCCCCAGCTCTAGATGGAACACACAGCCCTTGCCAGCCTGGTAAAGGCTGATTAGGCAGCAGCCGAGAAGCTCACGCTTCCATGCATCCATCAAGCGGTGGGGAACCGGGCGAGAGCCTCGAATACGAATGCCGCAAGCCGGCAGGTGGACGCCAGACTCGAGCTCTAGATGGCCTCAAGGTTCCATCCAACCCGGTAGCTCTGAAGGGGCCTCACCTTGGAGACGACGGTGACCACAGTGGGCTCCGCGCCCTCCGGCTCCTCTGAGACCGCCTTTGCTGTGGCAGTCCAGCGGCCGCCCTCGGTCTTTTCGCGGGGCGGCATCGAGCCCGGCTGCGGCAGCAGGCGCTCCAGCGTGGACCGCAGCGGCCGCAGGCGGCAGAGCGCGCCGACGGCCACGTACGCCAGCGTGCCCAGCCAGGCCGCGAGGCGGCCGGGCATGCGCATGCTCTCCCGGTAACTGAAGTTGCGGCCTGCAGCCGTCCGCCGCAGTGCCAAGGACTCTGACGCTTCAGGGTGCAGGCTTCGGGCATCTAGGGTACTCTGATGCTTCAGGGTGCAGGGGAATCTTGGGTTTCGGCGGGGACAGCGAGCAGGGGGCGTCGCAGGGATTCCTGCCGAGCGAGAGCGGCGCTGCGTGGTGGAGTGCTGCGGCGGTGGTTTCAGTGCTCCTACTTGCCAGCACAAAGCTAGCATGAGAAGGACACAACAGTAAAGAGACCTTGCCAGCACAAAGCTGGCATGAGAAGGACACAACGGTGAAGAGGCCTTGCCAGCACAAAGCTGGCATGAGAAGGACACAATGGTGAAGAGACCACAAGAAAAAAATCAGCGGCGATGCGAGCGGCAGCGGCAGCCGGCAAAGGGGAGCATGCATGTGGGGGTGGGTGCCAGGGAGGGGGAAGTCGGAGCGCACCGTAGGCATGG
>BHFV01000763.1:0-15746 GCA_003568905.1 Trebouxiophyceae sp. KSI-1
ACGTCCGGCAGCGCGCCCCGGAAGCCATAGATGGCCTGGCGCAAGGAGCGAGGGAGGCCCTCAGTAGGCTGGGGGTTAGTGGAGCTGTCTAGGAAAAGGAAAGGTTTGCTGTTCAGCACTCCAAGTGGCGGGAGCAGCAGCAGCAGCAGCAGCAGCAGCAGCAGGCAGCAGGCAGCAGCAAGCAAGAGCCGTATTGAATGAGGACAACGGCAAGATTGCGTAAGACAGAGTGCATTAATCTCTCTGTGATCCAGCTGCTACAGAGGTGGATGAAGTCGGGAGGGAGGGCCCCGCCTGGAAGTCGTCACCGACGACAGTCACGCGGTGGCGGCCCTCCTCCCGCTGCAGGCCGTCCACAATGTCGATCTGGACAGCATACAGCAGAAGTCAAAATTCAATTTAACTTTCAAATTCATTCTCATTCTTAGCATCCCGCTGCAGCAGGTGCACCTACCGCTGCAAGTTGACAATCTGCGCAGAAACCTGACTCACCTTCCCCCTCGAACAGGTGTGACAGGCTGTTCAGCGCAGCAGCGGGTCTGTTCAGGCAGGGATCGCACTGATGGGAAAGATGTCAAGGCAGGAGGAGGAGGCGTGAAGCCGCATGCCTGGATGGGCGCGCTGTCCTGGTACTCGTCCACCAGCAGGTGCGTGTGCCACCGCTGCAGCGCCGCCCGCACCTCCCCGTTGCCCGCCAGCAGGTCTCGCGTCGCCGTCAGGAGGCCGTCGAAATCTACCGCGTCCGCCTCCTTCAGCAGCTCCAGGTAGCGCGCGTACCTGCAGCAGGTGCCGGGCGATTCATCAGCCATATAGTAATCATCAGCCGTTACGTAATGATTAGTAATAGTCATTGCTAATGATTAAACAATTATCCAACCACTAGTACTCGTTTAGTAATAGGAAAATATTTCAGAGGATGGAGAGACGCACGCCCGCACGTTGTTGGTCTGCTCAAACCTGTCCGGGCCAAAGCCGCGCCCCTTCCAGCCCTTCAGCCACTTCCACACGCTGCTGACCTGCTCCGGCCGCGGCACAGCGCCTGCATTGCATGTAGCTGCCCTCAGGATTGCGCGGCCGTGCTGGGCTCGCCAAGCGTTACACTCTCGAAACAGGAACGCCAGCGGCAAAGGGACGAGGCTCCGCACGTCCTCCGACCACAGAGGCTGCCGTCTGCTCGGCTGTCTGCGGGCGGTGCAGAGCGCAAAACGATGCTGACGCAGCGTGCATCGCATGGAATAGAAACCTGGCTCTGGCCCAGCTGGCGGCGCCGACGACAGGACCGCAGAGCTCGGCTGCTGTCCAAAAGCCGGCCGCTGAGCGCCGCCGTGTCCGCTTCGTGAGGCTGCTCTCAGAGGAGAAGGGGGGCTTGCCTGGGTCGCTGTAGTCGTACTGAGCCTCCGGCGCCTTCTTGGCCTTTGCCGCCGCCTTTGCCGCCGCCGCCTTTGCCGCCAGAGCAGCAGGGCTGTAGGACTTCTCCCAGGCACCGGGCTCGTGCACCCTCAGCAGGCCGCGATAGAGCGCCTGCATCAGCTGCAGCTCGCTCACGCGCCGCACCTTGTCCTCCTACATAGCGGAGCGAGGAAGGGCGTCAGATGCCGTTGCCTCCACGGCGACAGGAGCAGGCAGCGGTTTTTGGAGCGAGGGGGGAGCAGGGCGAGGGGGCTTGAAGTGGGCAAGACGGGGATACTGCCCGCTTGCCGATGGAAGCAGGCAACTGTTTCTGGAGGAAGGCCGCTGCGCATACAACTTAGCAAGGAGAGCTGCGCTCTCAAAACAGGGCCTGAGGCAAGGTGGAGGAAGCGGGGAACAGAGGGGAGAGGGGATGCGGGACCTTGCGGTGCTTGGAGCACAGCGCCAGCTTGGTCTGCCTGGGGTCGTTGCCCGCGACTTCCAGCTTCTTGGCGGCGGCGCTCAGCTTCTTCTTGGCTTCGGCGACTGCCACCGCTGCCTCAGCCTCCGCCCTGCATCGGCGCAGGCGGCATGAGCGGCGCAGCAGCGCTGCAACAACAGCACTTTCTGTGCAGGCGTCCACTGCCTGCGGCGTCTCTGGTGACCTGTTTGTATCAAGCAAGCGCAGCCGGCATGTGACGCGGTGCAGGGGATGCTCCAGGAGGCAGCTAGAGCTGCAAATGCAGAGGGACTGCAGCATCAAAATCAAAAAGCATTTGCTCTGCCTGCTGTCCGCAAACTTTGGCAGGGAGCAGGCAGAGCGAATGCTTTTGGCGGGCAAAGAGTTGGCGCTGCTGAGGGCAGCAGGGGCTCACTGCTGGTAGATCCGCGGGTACTGCCTCTTGATCCGCTCCTTGGTCTCCTCCCAGAGAAGTCCGCTGTCGCCCGCGGGGCCCGCCACGCGCATCCATTCGGCCATCTTGGCCCTCGCGGTGTCCAGCGAGACCCACCTGAGCAGCAGCCACACTCAGCCCTGTCATCCCCATATTCCACGAGAGGAGCCCACTCTGAAGGCACGACTCTGGCACGCCTTTTCGCGTCAGGCAGGGCCCTGGAAGCGGCCACGCGCTGCCCTGGAAGCTCGTGGCAGCGAGGACAGGCAGGCCGCTGCGCATGCAGCAGAGCAGGCAAGGCCCAGAAAGTAACAGGGGGGTGGAGGGATGGCATGGGGAGCAGACCTCATGGCCTCCGAGAGCAGCGCCTTCAGCTCGGCCTCGCTCGTCACGATCAGCGGGCGCTGCTGGAAGCCCGCCTCGCTCCAGAAGCGGGCCAGCACCGCGCAGCAGTACGAGTGGAAGGTTGACACGTGGCAGTCGTGCACGCCCGCCGCCTCCAGCCGCTCCCGCAGCTCCTTGGCCGCCTTCTTCGTGAAGGTGACTGCCAGGATCTTGCGCGGGTTGATGCCCTGTGCGGCGCATTGTCGGAAGTCAGCGCGGAGGAGCACTCGTCTGAAACTTTGTTGAGGCTTTCATGAGGCATGTAACGTGAGGCGCCCTGCCTTGCCGAGCGTCAGGTACATGATGCGGCCGATGACGGTGGTCGTCTTGCCCGTGCCGGCTCCTGCAGGCAGCCGAAGCGCGGGCGGTGAGGAGCCCCTCCACGCACGTGGCCCCTTGTTGTGTGGGCCAAACAGCTTGGAATGCAGCTCGCCTGCGCGGATCATTTTGGGCAGATCTGGGTCGGCCGTCGCGGCGGCCAGCTGCTCGCCGTTCAGCGGCAGCTCGTGCAACAGCTGCACGGCCGCCTCTGGGTCCGGGCGCTGCCAGCTGAGGGCCGGTTGTGCCGCTGCCTGCGGCGGCTGCTCCTGCAGCTGCGCCCTCTGCTCCTCCCTTGTTGGCTGCTCACGCGCCTGCACTCCGCCCACCCACAAGTCAGCAACGGCGGAGGCGGGCGGGCTCGCTTCGCGCAGCGCGGCGTCCCGGACGCAAGTCTATCCGCCGCGGACCGCCGCCCGCTTTGACGCGGCCCGGCCGCCAACGTGCGAGCGTTGAAACCGATCTCGCTGTCACTCTCACCGACGATGGGACTTGACGCGCTGCCGAGCTCGTTCACGGGGCCGGAGCGGCCGGCGAGGCCGACTTTCTGCTCCAGCCATTCGGCCTGAGTCGGCCAGCTGGCGAGGGATAAACGACGAGCAACCGGCCGGTGCAAGCACGGGGCACGGATAACTGTTCACAGATCTCCACAGACAGCAGTAGTAGAGGGTAAGCAATGCGCGCCTGCTGTCTCGGAAGCCCGCGTCCCCCGCCAGCATGCCGCCCCCTGCGAAACGGCATGCAAGGATAAGCGGCGAGCATTCCGGCGGACGTATCAATCGTGCCCTATTCGTCAGCTTCTCCGCCCGCTGGTGGCCCCGCGCTGGCTTCCGTAAAGGCAGGTGGCCCTGACGGCCACATCATGCCAGGCCTAGCGGGCCAAGGGAGTCGCACCCAGAGCCACTAGCGTGCGGCGTCTGGTCAGCATGAGCCTTCTGCACTTTGGTGTCGGGCGCAACTCCCCGCGCGGTGCCTTCCGGCCCGCCAGCCGCCGAAGTCTGGCCTTCATCCGGGCGCCTCTTGCGGGAACGGAAGTCAAGCAACGACTGGTGCATTTTGCTGCCAGCAGCCGCCCGTGACGCCGCTGCGTCTGGCTGGGCGAGGAGAGTCAAGTCTAGCTCTGCTGCAGAGCCTCTGCACTCTGCACTGCACTAGTTAGGTCAACAGCTGGCAGGCTACATGCCAGCCTGCTGATCACCGAGGAGTGGCACCGCAGAAGGCTTTGGGATCGATGAGTGTGCAAATAGGATGGCGAGCGCAGCTAAATATCGTCCAAAATGCCACGAGGGGAACTAGAAGCATTCCATTAGTACACGCAAAGCTGGAAACCAGTCGCCGCCTGCCATCCAAAATCACTCTGTCCAGGAAGCACTGCAGTGACGGCAGACGTTCAAACATTACTGTGCATGATCAGGTGGAAAAATGGGAAGGAAAATTATGAATTTTTTCCTAGTTGCGCCAGCGCCGCCTTGGCACTCGGCACGGCGGCCTTGCGAATGAGGCCATTGCGACGCTGGGATGCTCGTTGAAACAATTCAGGAAGCAGGACGGCTCGTTGTATTTTCCTTTCTCCTTTCTGTATGTGAGATACAGGCGCTCCTTGGCACGGCTGACAGCCACGTGCAGGACCCTTCGCTCCTCGTCAAAGTGCGTCATGACCGCGCGCTCCGTGGGGTCGTCCATTTCCTGCAAACAGCACCAGCACCCCCGCCGCTCAGCCACTGCCAGACCGCCGCCAGGCAGCAGCTGCGGCCTTCCCAATCTCCACTTTGCACTGAAAATTTCTTTTCTGCACAGTCATTGCGAAGCCCAACCGGCTCCTTGGTGGGTGGGGGAAGCTGAGGGGCTGGTATGGCCTGCCTGCAGGCTCCGCCGCGAGCGCTCCTCGCACCACGCATTCAGCATGCCGACAGCTTTCACTCCAGACGTCCTGCCGCTGTACCGTTGGCCCAGCGGCTGCTCGTCGAGCTGCGGCGGCCACCACTTGAGGGGCAGGCTGCCATAATTGAGTGATACAACAAAGACGATCTCCCACTCGATCCCCTTGACGGCATGGATAGTTGCGAGCGTGATCCCGTCGGCTCGGTTGCGGAGCTCCTGCGGTGGAACCAGAGCTGCTCTGCCTTAGCTCTGCAAGCCGGAGCGATTCATTTGGTGCATGCAGCAGCCGCCGCAGAAGTTAATACGGTCTCGTTGGAGGCAGAAACTCCTCTCCTTTGCACACCTGAGCATGGTTAGGGTGCACACCTATAAAACATGGTTAGGAAAGGGAAAATGTTATGGAGGGAAGGGTACTAGATGGCACTCACCGAGCCTTGGTGGTCGTCCTCACTTGCTTCCTCCTCCTCCTCATTTGCCAGGATGCGGCTGGGAATGCCCAGCCTGCACAACTCCGTCTCTATGTCCTTCAGCGCACCCCTGCAGTGCGACAAGCTGTGCTGGAATCAAATCTAACCAAACAACCTCCAATCCACGTTGTGCGGGGCTGCAGGGTCAACGTGACCAATGGCTGCTAGCTGGTGCAATGCGCATTATTGTTGTTCTGGCTACTGGAAGGCGGATGCAGGAACAGCTGCATACTGTCATCTCTTTTTGAAGAAGCAGAAACAGACCACTTGTTACTGCGGACGAGGACTGCCATCTTTGAATAGGCGGCGATGCTGTCTCCGTCGCTCAGCCTCTTGGCCTCTTTGGCTATCTCCTCGTTTGTCAGCAACGCGGAGTCTGCAACAACCACACTCAAGTCGGCCGCGCTGCAGCGCAGAGCTTTTTCTGATTGCTGCTGCCAACAACTTGCCAGCACTAACTGAACGCTGAAACTGAAAATTGCTGGTGGGGACATCGATCCTTCTGGGATGCAGCAGGAGGAGGTGCTGCTGCTCACCAGCCTTCCACAAATGCACCTTGCTATCTGAGGGACTGAACGGCATCGCAGGCTGCAGCTGCCCCTTTGTTGGCGGGCTGATGCTGTCCTCCAGCACCTTCATGGCGACGTTGTGGATGGGGGCGCTGTTCCTGCATTCTCTCTCTAGACTAAGAAATTACACAGAACTTCTTGCTTCTGATCTGCTCCCTTGGTTGGAAGCACTTGACCTGCCCACAAGGCCGCATCATACCACCAGTTCCATGCAAGCAAGCACATTGCAGCCCACAGTAGGGGGAGGGCAGACCTGTAGTTCAGCGTCAGCTCGTAGACCGTTGCGTTGCTGTGTTCGAGTATGAAGCTGTCCAACGAGGCCGCCTGCGCGCCGCAGAAGCCGAAGATGGCCTGGTGCCTATCGTATGTGGCAGTCAGGCGGCCGGACTGCAGTGCGTCCACGATCTGGATCTGTAGACAAAAGGGGGGCGGCTTAGGGTGGCTTCTAGTTGTGAGTCTCAGAAACCAACGAGGTGGGCACTTGGGCTGTTCAAGCAGGAGGTCAAAATCTGGAAGCCACCTGGACCGCACTCAAATCCTCGTAGCCGTCCACCAGCAGGTGCGTGTGCAGGGCCTGCAGCTCCTGACGGACGGCCGGGTCGTCACTCTGCAGCAGGTTGCGGACGAGGATGAGCAGGCTGTCAAAGTCGACTGCGTTAGCCTCCTCCAGCAGCTCCAGGTAGCGCGAGTAGGCCTGGACGTCTCCAGCCTCCTCCTGGACCATGTCAGGGCTGATGCCGCGCCCCCTCAGGCTCTTCATCCACTCGTAGGCGGCGGAGTACTGGTCCCTGTCCCACAGCGGCTCCCCTGCAAGCACATGCAGTCACCCAGCTGGACCAGAATGCAACCAAGAAGCTTGCAAAGAGAGATTGTGCTGATAGTCCGGACGGGCTTAGCAGGAGCAGGAGAGACTGACACAGCTGAATCCCTTTGACGTGGTCCAGAAGCTTGCCTGGGCGGTAGGTGAAGGCCGGTGGGGACGGCTGCCCAGTTTGTTTTTGGCCCGGCTGAATGAAGCTGTAGGGGACATGGCCTGTGCTGCTGGGCTTGTTGAGCTGTCGGCCGAGGTTGATGTAGAGCACTTGGATCCGCGCGAGCGTGCGCATCCGACTCGCTTGCTCCTCCTGCAAGCAAGCATGCAGGCGGCTGCTGGCTGCTGCAGAGGCGCAACAGTGCTGCACAGGGAATTTTACCACCGCCAGCATCACAAACACCCCCTCAGCGTCATGAAATGCACCCAGGTCTGTCGTAATTTTTCAGCAGCCAAGATTGAACAAATTTCAGCACCTTTTAACTTTCAGTCCCAAGTTAACTTCTTGGGACCCTCGAGCATGGTATGGGGGATGCCCACCTTGCGCTGCTTCTTGCCGCGGAGGGCTGCCGCTCGGGCGTTGTTGCCCGCCCTGTCAGCAGCTGCCGCCAGCTTCCCCACCTTGCCAGCTTCCTCACACAGCTTCTCCTGGACGGCCTTGACAGCCTGCTCCGCCTCCTCCACCGCCCTGCATACGGAAATCGTGCACATGATGAGGCTTTGGGCACCAAGATCTGCAGGTGCGCTCGGGCTCTGTATAGTGTAGTAGGGACCACCAGGGGCGATGGCTCACCGCTGGTACAGCTGCGGGTGCTGCTCCCTGGCCCGCTCCAGGATCTCTGCAGCCCACCGCTCGGCGTCGCCGTCCTCCGGACGCTCCACGCCCAGCCAGCCCGCCATCTCGGAAACCGCAGCGTCGGCTGAGACCCACCTGCCTCAGAAAGCGCCCAAAGCGTTCAGCCGCTGATTAATGGTGGGCCGAATGCTTCAGCGCTACCCAAGAGGAGCAGCAGCAGCGGGTGCGCACCTCACGGCCTCCTCAAACAGCTCCTTGCGCTCGCTGTCATCTGCGATGATGCCTGGCTCCGGCTGGAAGCCCATCTCCTCTGGATTCTTCCTCAGTAGGCCCACGCAGAAGGCCTGGAGAGTGGTTACAAGGCAGCCCGCCACACCGCACCCCTTCAACCTCTCCTTGAGCTCCTTGGCCGCCGCCCAAGTGCGTGTCAGCACCAAGATCTCGCTAGGATGGATGTCCTGCAGCGAAACACACAACAAAAATGAGCAAAAAGGCTCAAGGGGTGAGTTTTGCCTCACTGATTTGTATTGTAAAAGAAGAGTCCTCACCTTGACCAAGGTCATGTACAGGATGCGGGCGATGAGCGCCTGCGTTTTGCCGCTGCCGGCGCCTCCCTGAATGATCTGGGGCTTGCCGAGGTCGCCCATCGCAGCAGCCAGCTGGGCCTTGTCGAGCGGCAGCAGGCGCAGGAGGGTGGCAGCCGCCTCCTCATCAAGGTCCGCCTGCAGCCACCAGCCCCAGCAATCAGGGCTGCTTTTTGCCCTTTGGTGGGCTTCTCCAGGGTGCTTACACCCAATTGAGGAGGGCGGATAGCCACAAGACTTGCTCATTCAGGCTCAAGGCACAAACGCCCTGATAAGGCGTGCCTTCTCCTGTACCACGCTCGAGCTGCTGAGCGGCTGGAGCTCGCCGCATGCAACGTCGCTGGAACGCAGCCAAGCCTCTTTGCCGCTCACCTGCTTTGCGTCCACAGCACTGACGAGCAACAAGCGACCGTCGGCACAGGTCTCGAACTGCTCGGCCTGTCAGCAAGTGGCACCAGCACGTCAGCAGCCCAAGCTCGGCTGCTGCGTGCCTCTAAAAATTCTCGACACTCTCATTGTGAAGTGATGGAAAGCAAATCTTACGGCCACCACTGGCCCTGTGTGCCGAGTCTCAAACTCGCACCTTGACCTGACCTGCTAGTGTTCCGGTTGATGGAACATCAACCCCCATGACGTCGTCTGCCCCCTGCACCAGCCTGCGAACAAAGCAGCCATGGTATAAGAAGTTTGTCTGAACGTGAATGTTGCCTCTCAGCGCACGAAGCGCCCTTGCGACGTCACAGGTGCGCCTCCTGCACCGCTCATGCACCGCCACGGAGCTGGTCGGCAGCCCCCACACCATCCCCTTCAGCACCTGCTCGCGTGCGTCGTCTGCTGCGTATACAACTTCTGCGCCTTTGCGTCGGGCACGCAGGGAGTCGGTGGTTGCTCCGGCGCGCCATTGCCGCCACCTCCGTCCCCCGGCGGCCCCCGCTTTCCCGGGCTCGCTTCCGCTATGGGCTGCATGCCTTCCGACTTCATTCGCTCGCGCATTCGCCCCTCGGAGTCTGTTGTCCGCAGCGAGTCTGTTGTCCGCAGCGATCAAATGTGCGTCATGGATTTCTTCTCGCTGACGCCGCTAGACGTCGCCGCCGTTACTTTAACTCGCATCACGCTGCGGATCTTCGGGCTTCAGCGGAGTTTGGCAATTGTGGTGCTTCAACAACTAGTATCCACGAATCCTCTGGCCGAAGACCGCCGGAAACGTGGCCCCCAGCATTGGACGCTTTCGTTGCTGGTGGAGGCCTGAGGCACCACGCTCTGAAGAGAAGAGCCGACGAGGAGGCGGGGGAGGGCTCTCTTGGGGACAAGAGGGTAGGCGCCAGATCAAGGAAAAGTAGGTAGAGTATAAATCAGGCCTGCCGGCAGGGAGAGAGGTCGACTGACTCCCCGGCTATCCCCGGCCAGCGGATCGCATGCCGATGCTCGCGAGCGCCCCCGGCTTGCGCAGCGTGGCGCGCCCTGCCTTACACTACACCCCGGGCAAGGCGCGAGGAGGCGGGGGAGGCGGGCTCCCGCAAGCTCCACAGGCGGGTCGCCGATCGCCGATGCTAGCCCGACCACAGCCCGGTCAGGGCCCGGCGCAAGGTGCACCCTGTCCCCCCGGCCGGCTCCGAAACCTGAAATCCTGGAGCGTGGGGGGAGCGTAACAATCACAGCATCAGCCACCTGCCAAAACACAGACCAAAAACACAGACAAACTCGAACAGCAGCACTGTCAATGATAAGAAACATAAAATAATCTGGTAGGAAAAAGGGCAGGCCCAAACGAGGAGGTCTTCTTAATGTTTCAATCACGACTGTATTGCTGCCGCGAGGGTGCGATAAGGCTTCTCAATGGCAATGACGCTGCAATGCTTCTTGAGGCAGTCCAGGGAGCATGACGGCAAGTTTATGCCCCCATGCTTCTCGCGCCTATACGTGAGGTAGAGTCGCTTCCGGGCGCGGGTGACGGCCACGTGCAGGACCCTCCCCTCCTCATCGAAGTGCTGCATGACTGCGCGCTCCGTGGGGTTCATGGCCTGCAGCGGCACTCCGCTCAGGCCGCCGCCGCCAGGCAGGTGCAGTGGACATATTGGGGAGAGTAATGAGACGCGCTGCCACCATATCCTCTTGTTGTTTTGGCACTGTGCCGCCGTGCCGATCTTGCCCATGGACTCAGCCAGGGGGCTGGGGGCAGCCAGGTTGGGAAGGCGCGCCTGCAGGCCCCGCCGCGGGCGCTCCTTGCGCCACGCCTTCAGCAAGGCGAGAGCATCCACTCCAGACGTCCCGCCGCTGTACCGGCAGCCCAGCTGCTGGTCGTCGAGCGCTGGCGGCCGCCACGTCAGCGGCAGAGTCCTGTAGTTGAGCGCCAGAACAAAGACGGTGTCCCACTCGAGCCCTTTCGCGGCGTGGATGGTTGCGAGTGTGATCCCGTCCGCTCTGTAGCGGAGCTCCTGCAGCCGCAATGCTGGGCGCAGCTCAACAGCTGCTTGCAGCCGTCAGCAGGAAGGACTCACGGCGCCTTGGCATCAATGACCCCAGGATTCTGGCAGCACCTTGCAAGAAGGCGGCAAGCATGCTTGCGCGCAGGCAGCTCTCGCTCTTTGCAGGCAGCCGCTGCAGACGTCGAGGGGTGTGGGCCAGAGGCCAGCAACCCTAATTCCCATAACACACGTCTGCGACTTGGCCAGAAGGGGGCAACGGGCAATGGAGGTTGCTGATAATAACAGCACTCACCGGGGCCTCCTGCTCCCCATCATCGCCGTCCTCCTCGTGCGCCAGGCAGCTGCTGGGGATGCCTGCGTAGGACAGCGCCGCCTCCAGGGCCTTGAACTGAGCCCTGCAATGCAGCAGGCAGCCGCGACATGAGACACATCATCGTGTTCCAACAAGTTTCCGTGCAATCTTGCACACGGCCCCAAATGGACAAGAGGCCAGGCTGGCCCCAAGCTCGCCCTCGCGCAAAATGCGCTTTTGGCCCGGCCATTGTGAGGCGCCATTGTGAGGCGATTGCAGCAAAAGCTCAGCATGTTATCACGCTGGTGTGGCGGAGCAGCAAAGACTTACTTGAGACGAACAAGGATCGCCATCTCTGCATAGGCGACTCCGCTGCAGGTCCTGAGCCGCCTGGCCTCCACAGCTATCTCCGTGCACGTGTGTGGCTCGGAGCCTGCAACAAGCACGCACTCAAGTTATCGGCCGCACTGCAGTGCAGGCCTGCCTCCTGCTCGGCGCGGCCGTCCACATCTCGTTAGAAAGTGCTGCAACCTTGCATGCACGCTGCAGAAGGAGCCTGACTTGCAGGAGGAGGGGCTGCTGCTCACCGGCCCCCCACAGGAGCACCTTGCTGTCCGAGGGGCTGTGCAGCCTCGCAGGCTGCAGCCGCCCCTTCTGTGGCGGGCTGATGCCGTCTTCCAGCAGCGTGTTTGTGACGTCGTGGATGGGCACGCTGTTCCTGCAGTGCATGACACCACACTCTCTCTCAGGCTCAACATGTGATTCCACAGCACTGCATAAAGCTTCTCGCCTTTCTTACCCACAAGGAGCCGGTCGGCCTGCCAAACTGCGCAGCCCCAATTCCTTGCAAAGCAAGCATATCAATGCGCAAAGCAGGCGGCGGGCGGACCTGTGGTTCAGCGTCAGCTCGTTGACCGTGGCGTTGCTGTGCCTGCAGAGGAAGCTGTCCAACGAGTCCGCCCGCGCGCCGCAGAAGCCAAAGATGGCTTGGTGCCTGTCGCCTGCGACAGTCAGACTGCCCTGCTGCAGCGCGTCCACGATCTGGATCTGCAGGCAAGGAGAGCTGCCCATTCAGCCAGCTGAGCGACGCCCAGGCTGGTTTTGGCGGGAGGTTCAAAATCGAGGGCGTTACCTCGACCGCATTCAGATTCTCGTAGCTGTCAACCAGCAGGTGCGTGTGCTGGGCCTGCAGCTCCTGGCGGACGGCCGCCTCATTATCGTCTAGCAGGTCACGGACGCGGGTGAGGAGGCTGTCAAAGTCGACCGCGTTAGCCTCCTCCAGCAGCTCCAGGTAGCGCGAGTAGGCCTGGACGTCTCCAGCCTCCTCCTGGACCATGTCCGGGCTGATGCCGAGCCCCCTCAGGCTCTTCATCCACTCGTAGGCGGCGTAGTACTGGTCCTTGTCCCATAGCGGCTCGCCTGCGAGCGCATGCCTCAGTCACCCACCTGGAACAGAACTGCAACCAAGCGTGCAAACAAACAACAAGAACTGCGCCGATGGGCCATCGGTGGCGGAGAGGAGGAGAAGGAGCTGATGTGTTTCATTGTCATTGAAAGGAAGCTTGCCTGGACGATAGGTGAAGGCCAGCGGGGACGCCTGCCCAGTTTGTTTTCGGCCCGGCTGGATGAAGCGGTAGGGGGCATGGCCTGTGCTGCTGGGCTTGTTGAGATGTCGGCCGAGGTTGATGTAGAGCACTTGGATCCGCGCGAGCGTGCGCATCCGACTCGCTTGCTCCTCCTGCAAGCAAGCATGCAGGCGGCTGCTGGCTGCTGCAGAGGTGCAACAGTGCTGCACAGGAAATTTTACCACCGCCAGCATCACAAACACCCCCTCAGCGTCATGAAATGCACCCAGGTCTGTCGTAATTATTCAGCAGCAGAAGATTGAACAGCTTTCAGCACCTTTTAGCTTCTCTTGGGATCCTTGAGCATGGTATGGGGGATGCCCACCTTGCGCTGCTGCTTGCCGCGAAGATCTGCCGCTCGGGCGTTGTTGCCCGCCCTGTCAGCAGCTGCCGCCAGCTCCCCCGCCTTGCCAGCATCCTCAAGCAGCTTCTCCTGGACGGACTTGACAACATCCTTCGCCTGCTCCACCGCCCTGCATATGGAGATGGTGCACATGATGAGGCTTTGGGCAGCAAGAACTGCAAGCGCGCTTGGGCCATGCAACTCAAGACGGCTGTCGAGAGTAGGGACCACCAGGGGCAATGTCTCACCGCTGGTACAGCTGCGGGTGCTGCTCCTTGGCCCGCTCCAGGACCTCTGCAGCCCACTGCTCGGCGTCGCCGTCCTCTGGGCGCTCCACGCCCAGCCAGCCCGCCATCTCGGAGACTGCAGCGTCGGCTGAGACCCACCTGCATCAGAAAGCGCCCAAAGCGCTCAGCCGCTGATCAATGGTGCTCAGCCTCTGATCAGCAATGGTGAGCCGACGAGTGCTTCAGCGCTACCCAAGAGGAGTAGCAGCGGATGCGCACCTAGCAGCCTCCTCGAACAGCTCCTTGCGCTCGCTTTCATCTGAGATGATGCCTGGCTCCGGCTGGAGGCCCATCTTGTCTGCGTGCTCTCCCAGCAGGCCCTTGCAGAAGGCATGGAGAGTTGCCACAAGGCAGTCGCGCACGCCGCACGCCTCCAGCCTCCCCTCGAGCTCCTTGGCCGCCCCCCTTGTGCGTGTCAGCACCAAGATCTCGCTAGGCTGGATGCCCTGCAGCGAAAAGCACAACAAAAATGAGCAAAAAAGGCTCAAGCGGCGATTTTTGCCTCACTGACTTGTATTGTAAAAGAAGAGTCCTCACCTTGACCAACGTCATGTACAGGATGCGGGCGATGAGCGCTTGCGTTTTGCCGCTGCCGGCGCCTCCCTGAATGATCTGGGGCTTGCCGAGGTCGCCCATCGCAGCAGCCAGCTGGGCTCTGTCAAGCGGCAGCAGCCGCAGAAGAGTGGCAGCCGCCTCCTCATCAAGGTCCGCCTGCAGCCTCCAGCCCCAGCGATCAGGGCTGCAGTTTTTGTGGTTGGCGCCTGTAGGACGCTTGCAGACTGCTGAGGGGGGCCAGAAGCCGTGCAAAGAGCGTGTGCTGACCTCAAGGCACCGAAAATGCTCGAGGGGCCGCACCTTCTGCAGCACGCTCGAGCTGGGCAGCGGCTGGAGCTTGCCGCAAGCAATGTCGCTGGAACGCAGCCGAGCCTCCTCGTCATCATCGCCCCTAGTGTTCGCAATAGTGACTGGCAACAAGACCCCGTTGATTTGCGTGTAGAGCTGCTCCGCCTGGTATACGCATTACGACGATGTCAGCCGAGCCATCTCTTTCCCTTTTCGTTCCCTCCCACCCATCTCAACAATTCCCTCGCTTAACGATGCAAACAGAGCGTCGTTGCAGCTGCGCAGCAACACGCACCTTCACCTTCTGACCTAGCTCCGGAGTTTCGGATGCCCGGATTGTCGGCTCCGCGGCGTCCGTGCGCGACTCCCACCTGCGGCCAGACATTTAGACTCTATAAATCGCGCCCGCTGCCTGAAATCAGATGGAGCCTCACAAGGGACCCCGACGGCGGATGAGGCACTGTCGACAGACCGTAATTGGGCAGCCCCGAAACCGCGCGTCCGGCGCTCACCTGCTCGCAGCAGGAGTCTGCTGCGCGTAGATCTTTTGCGCCTTCGCTTCGGGCGTGCGGGGGCCGGGGGTTTGTTCCGGCACGCTGCCGACATCTCCACCAACCCCTCCTTCCGACGGGCCCCTCTTCTGCGGGCTCGCGTCCACTGTCGACTGCATGCCGGGACACTAGCTCGCGCAGCTCTAGTCTGGCTGGTCTGGTCTGGCGAATCCGCGCGTAGCGGGTTTTGAATTTTATTATTCCCCTGGTTTAAGTTTGGCCAGTTACAGCAGTCCTTCACCGTCAATGGCTGACGGCCGCTCAACACTTTCGGAGTCACGCGAGCTGATCCAATGCACACTATATCACGACAATGCCTCCCTCAGGCAGTACCGGGGTCGCAGATGTCGACTTGACACGGCAGAAAACAGCTCTCCTCCCCTCAGCCCGGGCACTGCAGGATGCTGCAGCGCTCGCTCCTCACTGGGTCACACATGCAGACGCTGCGCCTGAAATCGCTCGCAGGCGCCGCAAGCCGCAAGCCGCTCACCACCGCCGCCAGCCGCCGCCGCTGCTGCGGCTGGCCGCCGCTTCGATCTGCCGCTCCAGCTCGTCCGCGGGGAACCGCCGCGTCTGGACCAGGCCCTCAGCCTGCAGCCGGCGCAGGAAGAAGCTAGGCTGCTCCTTGCTGCCCCACGCGCCCTTGCCGTCCTTGCGCTCGCCGCCGCCCCAGCGGTGGTACACCAGATAGGCGCGCTCCTTGGCGCGAGTCACGGCCACATGCAGCAGCCGGCGCTCCTCTTCAAAGTGCAAGTCCTGCTCGCTCATCGCCTGCGGCCGCGCGGCAGCATCAGCCTCACGTCAGACCGCCCCTCTGCGCTGCTGGTGGCACAGCAGAGGCTGCGAGTGCCAGCTGCAATGACAGAGGCCGTCAAAGTAACAGCGCCGCTATGTGACATGCTTCCCGCTGGCTTCTTGAGACGGCATGCTGAGCGACATGCTGGCCTCCATCAGTGAGCAATAGGCTGGCTCTCCTCAGTCACCACTCATGTGGCCAGGACCAATACCAGACTCGAGGCAAGAGGTTCAGATCCGCGCCTCTGGGCCCCTGCGGGTGCGCGCATCCACACACTCTGCCAGCACCATGTAGATGCTGTTGTCCTTGCTAGAATTGGCACGCCTTGGGCGCTGCTGCCCTTTCGGCCTCTCGCCCAGCCGCGGCCAGTACTTGAGCGGCAGCCCGGTCTCGTTGTTCAGGTTGAGGCTGAAGACGGTGTCCCACTCCAGGCCCTTTGCGGAATGAATGGTGCCGATCGCGACGCCCGTGCGCTGCCTGCCCGCCTCCTG
>BHFV01000764.1:2716-15727 GCA_003568905.1 Trebouxiophyceae sp. KSI-1
CCCCCCCCCCCCCCCCCTCCGGCCAATAGCCCCACGTGAACAAAAATCACAAGGCATCCTCGTGAAGCTTGCTTCCCGTTCCAGCCCCATTCCTCTGACAGACACCATGACTAAGGGGCGCCGTGCGTCCCTGTGACTAAGGGGCGCTCCCCGTCGTTGTAACTGACGCCATGACTAAGGGGCCCTCCCTGTTTTTCTGACCGACACCGTGACTACTGGGCGATCCCCGCCCGACTCTCCGTCCCTCCGACCGACCCCATGACTAAGACACCATGACTGAAGTGGCCTTCCCCTTCCCTGTGACTGACGCCATGACTAAGGGGGCGGCGGCGCGCCTCCCACACAGCGCTCTCCTTCAGGTGGAAGCAGCGGTGGTAGAGCATGCCGGCGACCACGAGGGTGCCGAATCCGTACTGGATTCGCCAGGTTATGCTCAGTTTTGCCGGGTCGTAGGGCGGCCCCGTCTGCCCGAGCACCGCCAGGAAGAAGAGCAGGATGCACAGGTTGGCGATGTTGCCCCAGGCCTGCCGATTAGGGTTTCAGGGTTCAGGGATTTGTGAAAGGGTATGGGGCTGGAGGGGGGGGGGGGGGGGCGCTAAAACTGCGCCCAAGTGCCTTGCTTTGGTGATTGGCAGGCGACTGGGCCATGCTGCCATTGAGAGCCCATCCACCCATTTTGAAGCCGACCCAGCCCGATCACGCTGGGCAGCAACAGAGGACTGCCATTGGCACAACAGACGGACAAACACGTGTCCACACAAGTTTGCTCGCCCTGTTGCCGCAGGAGCGTTGGCAACTCTCCCCTGGAGTTGCTCGGGAATTCAGACAAAAAGTAATCTTCTCGCCAGATCCCTTTTTTGAAATTTGCATCAGTGGGAGGGCCTGTGTGCCGTGCCAGCCAGCGGTGCCGCCCTACTGCTTGGCAGAGCCGAACTCGGCTGCAAGCCGGCAACAGGAGGCAGCAGGAGGGGCGCGCCTGCATGGAGAAGACCAGCACCACAGTCTGCCCGCGCAGCGCCTTGAGCTTCTCGCTGGCTTCCGCACGCTCCGAGGCCGAGGAGGCGGCCACCGGGAACTCGCCGCCGACTGCGGTCGCAGCGGTTATGCACGCGTCAGTTACATCTACCATTGCACCGTTAAGCGCTGCGCGTCGCGGCGGGGCAGAGCTGCTTGCATCGCTCTCTCTGCATCCTCCAGTGCATGGCAAGATCGCAAGGCGACGAGGAAATTGGGTGGTGAAGTGTCCGAGTGAGCCGATGAAGCTGGTTCAAGAAGCAAGGGAGGGAGGCGGACCTCCAAAGCCAAAGACGGTCTGCGCCACAATGAGGAACAGGAAGAGGCTGTGCGCCGAGCCGCCGCGGGCCGCCGTCAGCAGCACGCCGCCTGCACATGGCAAGTCAAACCTGAGAAGTCTGGCTTGAGCTGAGAAACCAGGTATGTCTGCACCGTTGTGGGATCATCCGTACAGAGGCTTCAAAGCCTCTCAAAGGCCGCTGGCCTCCGAGTCTGCCCTCCCACCCAGTTGCTTGGTGGCCGGCTTGCTCGCTCCCACAATGCTCAGCCGGGGAGCGTTGGCTTCTCTGAAGACAGCAAGCAGGTGTTCAAGGAGTGTCACCTGTGAACATGATGGCGGCGGTGGAGATGGAGCCGAGTTTGCGGCCGATGCGGTCAACGATGAAGCCGACGACCACCATGCCCATGAACAGGCCAGCAACTTGCGAGTAGTTGAGCGACTCCAGGAAGGTCTTACTGCAGCCGACGTTATCCTGCAGAAAGCTGAAGCATCAGCGGTTGCCAGCTAGCCTGAGGTGTGATGGGAAGCCGGCAGCAGAGCATGCCTTCCAGCACTCAGGGTACTGCTCGCTCCAAATGGGCTTCAGGTTGCCGACGCTGAAGATGAAGTACGCCTCGCTGCGCCGTGACACGTGCAGGGGGGCTCAGGGACGTGCTACAACGGGCAGGCATGGCGCCTGCATCTGCGTCTGCCGAAGGAGGTGGAAGCTTGGCAAGAGGAATGAGGGCCGGCTAACCATGCCATGCCCAGGCCTGGCAGCGCGAAGCTCCACACCCAACGGGCAAAGCGCACGAGCGGGTTGCGCTTTGCAGGTGCGACATGCGCCCCCGGGTGCCCTGCACGGGCGCCATCACCGTCCAGGGCGTCTGCCTGGGCAATCTCCAGTACGGCAGCCGGCGCCGCCATCGGCTGCTAGCCGGCCGCCGCAGTATATTCGTGGACCGGCCGTGAGGAGCCCGATGCTAAATGCCGCGCACCGGTGTGTTGACTCAAGAAAGCTGGCGCATCGCTGCTACCTGGGGATAGGGAAGGGGGAGGATAGTGACTGGGGTCTGTCGCAGTTGGGCACTCACTGCGCCGGACAGATTGGCGATTGCTCCATGACTCATCCATGAGGCGCATGCAAGGCGGGGGGGTGGCTGGCAAGGCGGGAAACGTGACTTCGTATACACAAAAAAACAGCAGCTAAAAGCGTTGGTCCTGTTTGCATGGACAGACGGGCGCAACATTGTCTGTGCAGCCAAGAATAGGTGAAGGCGACCCCGCTGAAGGCCTGCGGCACCGAGCGGCACCCGAGGGGCAGCCTGCAGAGCTAACAGGGAGCGCTTCCAGACATGTTTGCGAGCATAGCAGAGAGTGCCTTTCAGTTGAGTGACTAAGGGCTTGCCTGGCTGCGGCAGGTGCCAGAAGCGCAGCCACCTTGCCCAGTGACTCACTGCGGCGACCCCAGGGTTCATCCTTCTAAACCCTACGCTGACATATAATTCTGTATTGAATTCTCGGCTTGCGCACGTCTGCATGTCTACATACAGAGCCATTTGGCAACTCTGCTGCAAGCACTGCCTAGCCCCAGTGCAGGCAGCGGGGGTCGAGCGCGGAGGCGCCACAGCCTCTGGCGCGCCCCGACCCCTAAAAAATCCGCGGCCCTACGACACTGACCTACTGCAGCGCTGCAGGGGACTGCGGTGTTTTCAGCATCTTGAGTACGCGCTTGTGCGCCGCCCGCTCCGCCTTGCGCCGCTTTTTCACCTCGTCGTGACACTTCTCCACTTCCTCGCGCGCGTTCTCAAAAGCGAAACGAGCGGCCAGGAGGTCGTCCTCCGCGACTGCGGTTTCAAACCAGCACGCATCGTACACCTCGAGCCGCACCGCTACCTCCTGCACCAGATCGTCGCCGCCGTCCTGCGGCGATGAGCACACGTGTTTCCGTGTGTTTGCGCCTGTATACGTCCACCCGGCATGGCGCTATAAGTAACAGAGACGTGGAGACACACAAATAGAGATGCTCGGCATGTCAGGCACATCAGGCGTCTGCTGGGGCGGCTGCTGCTGCTGCTGTTGCCATAGCTCATGCGGCTGCGGCTGAGGCTGCTGCACCTGCGGCGGCGGCTCGCACACCTGTGGCGGCGGCTCGCACACCGGCGGCGGCGGCGGCGGGACATGCTGCAGACGCAACGGGGCCGGCGGCTGTCCATACGCCAGATGGCGGGCATTCAGGGAGCAATGCCGCCAGGACCGTCCTGAACGCCAGTGAAGAGCAGCATTCTTCGCCCTCGGTGTCGTCGCAGCAGCAAGCCTCTGCAGGGCAGAGAGCCTATGACTGAGCCATCATGCCGGGCTTTCACACAGGGAGCTCTTTCCCTTGAAGCTTCCAGCTGCGGCAACCGACGCAGGCATGCCTTGCCAGCTGACAGCCGAGACGGATGCGCTGCAGGAGCTGCAGGTGTGGCAGTGCAAGATTCAAGAGGCGGGTGCGGCTGCAGTGCAGAGGCAGGCTGTGGCATGCAGCCTGGCAGCGCGCGATTCTGGCCAAAGCTTGCCTTCAGCAGACAAGTGGGGAGGCCGCACCCTGGGGAATGCAGGTGTCGCCAGAAGATTCCCCAAAACGTAGCCGTCCTCCAGGACAGAAAGGTCGGCGCCTGGCGCGGCCAAAGGAGCAGCTGGTCAGCAAGGCCATGCTGCGCCTGATGCACGGAGGCACTGAGGCTGTGTTGCCCATGCTTGCAAGTCTTGCAAGCAGTTGGTGAGATGCAGGCCAGCTGAATTGCGCACCAGCAGAGGAAGACACGAATCCAGCGCAGGCGGCGAAAGAGGCCGGGGAGGCCGCTGCCAGCCTGCCCATAATCGCCCCGTAGAAGAGGCTGTCGAAACGCTCAAATGATGGGAAAAGGTCAGCTGCCGCGATGGACAGCTGCGGGAAGCAGGTGGCCGCACGCGGCAGGCCACCGCGTCGCAGCTCCTGCTCCATAACGAGTTGAACTGCCAGCCGCTCGCGTGGCGGCGGCGGGGCTGCGGCCAGCACAGGCAGCAGTCAGGCGCCCGGCCGGTTTGCTCGCATCAGGGCTTGCAAGAAAGGTGCAGGCCGGCCGGAATGCGCACTGGCTGAAGCCGACACGAACTCCGCGGAGGCAGCCAGGGCGGCTGGAGAGGCCCCCGCCAGCCAGCGCTCCAGGAAGGATTACTGCGCTGCTCCTTCGACAGAGTCAGCATCTCCCTGTTCCAGGGCCGCATACCCTGCAGCACCTGGTCTGGCGTCTGCTGGGACTGTTGATGCTGAAGCTGCCAGAAGCAGCGCACGCTGCTCCCCCTGGCTACCTTGACAGGGCCCGCGCCACAGGCCCGCTCGAAGCGCATCGAGGGGCTCGAAGACTGGGCGCAGCCGGTCCCTGCAGGCCGCATGCCTGTCAGACACACTCTGGCAAGCAAGCAGCCAAGCGCGCCTGCGCCAATGCATGGGTTAGAACGCGTGGCGGCAGCTGTCTGAGTGCCCACCTGGCAGCGGCGCCCAGCAGGCGTGGCCAGATCTCCGGCGTCAGCCGGAACTCGGAGCCCAGGCCGAGCTCCTCGTGCCACTCTGCCAGGCCCGAGGCGTCCTCGCCGGCCGGCCCAAGCATGCTGTTTGGTGCCCGTTCCAGCTGCTGGCGCAACCTGCCCAGCGTGGCTGCCCGCCCAGCATCGGCCTCGGCCAGCTCTTCGAGCGTGACGCTCAGCTCTGCGGCTGGGCAGGGCGCTGCCAGCGCAAGCCGCGCAAAGGCCGCCAGCGTGACCGGCTCTGTGCTGCCCAATTTTTTTTTGAACAGCTGCAGTCACCGCAGGCACGATTCAGGGGTGCTTGCGCTATTGTAAGTGTTGCAGGAGTTGGTGGTGGAGCACGCCGCTGCGGGGCTGGGGCTCACCGCAAAAGCCAGCAGCCGCCCAAAGCTGCCGAGCCTCACCTGCAGCACAGGCAGGAAGCCCGGCAGCGGCCCCAGACTGTCGCCCGCCGCCTCAGAGCCGGCGAACGCGGCGGCGGCGGGGCCAAACAGCCGCGCGCCCGCCTCTGGGTCAGTCGCGGCTGCCCAGCAGATGCCAATGGCGTCAGCCGCGACGCTGTCGCCAATGCCGTTTTCGCCGTCAAAGCTGACGGTCAGGCTGCAGGCAGCGGCTTGCTGGTTAGCTGCTCCTTGCGCCGAGAAAGGAGGGCGAACTGAGGCGGTCAGGAGGAGGCTTACTCGGCTGCGATGGCACCTGTCACTGCCAGCGCCAGGCAAGATCCAGCCACGCAGCTCCTGCAGCCAGCTCCCCGATTGTGGCGCTTGCAGGGGGCACCTGCCTTGCTCCGCCCGAGCCAGCGGGAGCGACTACTCTGCCCCGTCGCCCATCCAAGTGATCAGCTGCAGCAGCAGCAATGCATCCTGGTTGGGGCCGACAAGTCCCCAAGGCTACCTTCCTGATGCTGCTGCAGCCTGAGCCGTGGGCAAGACTGCCGTAATCTCCTGGACAGCTCTCACCCTCGGCTGCAGCTTGGCTGCTGCGTCTGCTCAAGACAGGCTGTTCTGCCTCAGGTCCGGCGTGCGGCAAGGAGGAAGTGCTTGCCTGAATGGCTGACTCTGCGCTGACCAGCGCCCTATTGGCCGGCCGCATCATCCCGCATTTGCAGAAGGCAAACAGGAGGCAGCTAGCCTGCGCCGGCCTCCTGTGCATCTCCCTTGCCCAGCGCTGTCCAGCATCATCCGCATCCCGCCACCTGCAGCAGCAGAGCCTGCCACTTCAGCTCGAGCACTATCTGATTCAAGTCTAAGGGCCAGTCGGCTGGGGCTGTGCCACTCACCGCTGTTTGGCCGGCCATGCAGCTGAGACACGGAGGCACGGCCAGGACGCGCAGAGCAGTCCTGCGGATGGCTGCACGGCCACGCCAGGCGCTGCTCAGATGATGGCAGCCAACATAAGGAGGTTGAGGGCAAGCTGGCTGCTGCGAGCGCGACAGGTGATACAGGTGATGGCGCCGAGCTCACCCTTCCATGGCTGGGGGAGCCCGCGGTAGTCCATGGTGGCGTCATACGCCTCCACGACCTTCTTGGTCTCCGCCCAGTACTTGACGACGGCCGCCCGCTGCTTGGCAGCAGCGTCCTCCGAGCGCTTGCGCGCGGCCTCGCGGCGCACCTCGCTGCAGTGAGAAACCAGAAGAAGTCAGGCAAAAAAACCTGGATAGCAGGATTGAGGGGATAGATGAAGGCGCGGCAGCTCACGCTCGGATGAACGTCTCCACGGTGGTGAATGTCAGCTCCTCCAGCAGCTGCGCCAGGGTGCTGAACACGCTGTTCAGCAGGTTCTGGGCTGGCACAGAGAGCTGTGTCTCAGCCTTCCCCTGGCGCCCGCCACAGTACCTCGACTGGGCGCCGCCCTCCTCCGCCTGCTGGCCTGCAAGCGACACACATGCGCTGAGAACCTGTCCAGCTTTCCGCTTGCAATGCTTGGGGGTTTTTTGGAACTTGTTGAGAAAGGTCCAGGCGGGAGACATGCTGGGACGCGCCTGCTGCCCCGCCTAAGGCGAGGAGTCTGGCGCCATGTCGGCAATCTCGCTCCCGCTTTGCCTGGCCTGCAGCAGGCCAGCCGCCGGCCGAGTATGGGAAGTTTGGCTCCCATCGCCATTTGCTGCGGCCCAGGCCAGTGGTGGCCTTTCAGCTGCCGCTGCATGCCGTTCCGAGAGCAGGCCGGAAGACCGCTGCCGGCATCCTGCAGCAGGGCGGGAACGCTGTCACGGCCCTGAGATCAGCAGGAGTTTTGGTGAGCTGGTGAGCTGGTGAGCTGTGGAGCTGCAGCAAGGGAGAGCGGAGCTGCTGCGGGCGTCGTACTGAGCAAGCCAGGCAACAAGCGCTGCTGCGTTCCGCGAATGCGCCTTGCACCCCCCGCCTTCAGCTGCGTGCTGCTTCAGGGGCCTGTCTCATAGTGGGAAAGGCTTGCCTCTGAGCGCAGCGTCCCGTCCTGTGCCCAGATTTGGGACAGCAGCTCCACACAAAGCCGCAGGAGGCGCAAGGTCTCCGGACTCAGCCTCATCTGGCCGGACGTTACTCTTCCAGCTCTGCGAGCAGCAGCCAGCCGCGCTCGGCCAGTGCCGTGTTTTTTTTTTTGGCAAGCGAGAGGGGCCAAGGTGGGCCAAGGACGAGAGACGCACGTCCCCAGCATGACTGGTTTGCTGGCTGGGGCAGCGCTGGTGGCTAGGCCTGCAGAGCAGTTGCACTGTTCTCGACCTTTGATGCAGCGCCCACTGGGAATGTCTCGTCCTTGGTTACAAGGCTCGCACCGGAGGAGGCCTCAGGGTGCCAGAGCGGTCCTCGCCTGGGTCCGCGGTCCAGTGCAGCAGCGGCGGCGGCGGCGCCAGGCCGCTGCGCAGACGCTGTTGAGCAAGGTGCGAGCGTCAGTGGGGCATCGAACGCTGCGCTGCGCCCCCAACAGCTGCGCCCGCCGTTGCACCCTTGCCTGCTGGCTGCCTGCTAGGCATGCTGGCCTGCACACGCCCGCCACACACACTCAATTCCTGATTTGCCATTTGTTCTTTCTAGCAGCGCTCTGAGCTATTTGAGGACCTGGATTCTGCTTGGCGCTGGCTGTCAGAGCGCAGCCCTCAAAAGCCATCGCACGCTTGCCTGCTGCCGCCAAGATGCCAGCGCTACAATCAGCCCAACAAGGTTCCAAGACGCTTGCCAGATTGGAGCTGACGCCATGCTGGCGACTTCGCGGCCGATGTGCCAGGCCTGGAGCCCGGCAGCCAGGCCGGGTGCATCCATCGCGCACAGAGGGCCGCCAGCATCCCATTGGACGTACAGTTCGATACCTGCTGCGTCCAGCTCGCAGAGCGCAGCGGCGCGCTCGATATGCGCGCCGGCTCCTGGCGGCTGGGCGCACATGTAGCTCCGCGCGACGCATCTGCGGCAGACGGGGCAGGTGGCTTATGCTGCTTCAGGCGCCGTGCAGTGCTGGCCATGCAGGCCATCATGCAGGAGCTGCTGCTGCTGCTGCAAGCTGATAATTGGACTTTGTGCCTGGGTTCAGCCGGAGGAATTGCGTGCTGCACTCTGGCCGCAAGCTTGGATGATGCAACTGTCGGCCAACGCCCAGCCGACGCCAGGCAGGAGCAGCAGGGGAGCCAGGCGGACTTGCCTTCGCCTCCAAGGGCCTCCATGTGGCTGGAAGCCAGATGAGTGCATGTCGCTCTGAAGAGCAGCAAGCTGCAATGCAGCAACACTTGGGATCAGATAGATCAAGGAGATCAGGGAGGCGGCGATTTGACGCATGCAGGCAGCATGCGCAGCACCATGCATCCTCTTGCCCGCAAGGTCTCCTCTGCAGCCCGCCACGACCATTGCGCCAAATCTCTGCAGCCCCCTGAGCTCAGAAAAGCAAGCGCCTGCTTGACGCCGGGAGCGATGGTGCACCGTCTAGGTCCGGCCAGCCTCTCGGCCAGCCTCGCGTCTCGGACAAGAAGCGGCTAGCCAGGCATCATGCAGCCCCCCCCCCCCCCCCCCCCCCCCAAACACACACACACACCACGCACGAAGAGGTATTGGTGGGTGAGTCTCACCAGAATGAGAGCTCCTCGCTGAGGCTCTGCATCACCTTCGTGTAGGCGCTGGGCATGACCCTGCACCGGAGGGCAGTAAGCCTGCACGCCAGGGCACCGCCCAACCCAGCGGCTTAGGCGCAACCCAGGCGCATTGGCCCGGGCAGTGCAGGTGCATGTGCAGCAGAAGCCGCATCTACTCCTGGCGGTCGAGGGACGCACTCTTCATCAACGAGGCCGCACCGCCAGGCGGCAGTGGAGGGGTAGCCGATTACTACATGGCTGCCCTTGCTGCGCAGCCAGCGTGATGGCCCCGCTAGGAACAGAACCAGGGGGATGCACTCAGTAACCTTCCAGCTGCACGGCCGCAGCGTCGGTGTAGATCAGTGAGGCATGACTTCAAAGCCGCCCTGCTGGATGTCCTTTGCTCCAGCAGCGGCCAATGACAAGCAGTCAGCTTGGGGCTGGCCGCGTCTAGAGATGAAAGGCCAGCAGACAAGGCAGCAGGCATTGCCGCTCACCTTGATCCGCGGCAGCAGGAGGGGCAGAATTGGAAATGTGCAAAGACCTGGTTGCTGTCCTTATCAGTCACAGTTGCCGGCAGGATGTCGGCCAGCTCAACCTGCAGGGCAGGGCAGGGCGAGTCTGAGAGGGGCAGGATGCTTCTGGAAAGCAGCACCAGCAGGGACATTGACGCCAAATAGCGCACCTTGGAGCGAGCACCAGATCCAGAAAGACGGTCTCCATGTCCTGGCGTGCCCACAGCCAGCAAACCAGCATCTTGCCGTGGATCGTGGTACAGCCTGCTTCAACCAGACCTGCGGACATCAGACAAGGCGTTGGTGCTGGCAGCCACGCTGCATTGCAAGTAATACTCTTGCTCTCTGAAAGGACCTCCAACATGTGCCGTCTGCTCGGCTATGCTGCCCAGCATTTGCGCCAACATCAGCAGGTTCTGCCCACGTGACGGTGCTGGCGCTGCCCTGCGGGCAAGCCTGGTGCTTGCATGGCTGATCAGAGGTCCTGTGTTAGGTCCCAAGCGCTGGCAGGCATCTGGGATTCAGCCGGCAGCCTCCTTGCTCCCTGTGGTGCTGTGCACGGCTCACATGTTCACTGCTCGCTGACTCTGAAGGCAACACGCCGGCGCGGCGCGGCGTGCAGCGGCACCGGAGCAGGGCAGTACCAGTCACCGGATGGCCTGGCGGCTTCGGGCAGCGCTGCGCGCGATGGTACCGCCGGCGGCCGGGCTGACCTGGCGTCCGGAACGAACCATCTTGCTTGCGTACAGGAGATCGATGGCAGCCGGTAGGCCACCGTCGCGTGAACAAGATGTTTCTGTGCTCTTTTTTGGTCCTTTGCCGAGCGTCCCGGCGGCGCGAGCGCGCGCGCCGGAACCTTCCGAGGGATTCGCCGCAGCTGCGGCCGGCTCCCGCAAAATGTGGCTAAGCTCCTGGCACGTTTGCATGTTGCCTTCTTCCCTCCGGCAATTGGATCGCCTTCTTCTGAGCAATCACGCCGGCATGGCCCTCTGGAATGCTGCCAACAGCCGAATGTCCATTTGCTGAGCAGATCAGAGACGATGCTCAGTGCCGGCATGCGCAACAAGCAGCTCTCTTGCAGCGCCAGCAAGCTGCAGATGCTGGCAACAAGTCCAACAAGTCTGCAAGTCAGTGCACACGGCTGCTCAATGCAGAGCGTCAGGCGAGTACGGCAGACAGCTTCCTCCAGCCCTGCTGGTGGCGCACAGAAGGGCGCCAAGGCGTGTCTGTGCCGCCGCTGAGCATCGCGGTCATCATGGTCCAAAGCTCAAGCTGCTTCTGCATGCCTGCAGGAAGGAAGAATGGGAGCGGTCAGGTGAGCAGCTGGCAGGCTGGTAATCAATTAGCTTACTTGATTAATGATGCAGGGCTGACCCAGTGGGTGCTGACTGTGCACTCATCCCCTGGCCTGCCCTCACTGACCTTGCTTGCCTTGCCGCAGTCATTAGTCAGTCATGCAGCTGCATACTGTGGGAGTCCACAATTTTGCTGAAATCTGCCGAGCACAGCCACCAGCACCTGATCCGGACTGCGATCATCTCCGGTGGTTGCCGAGCTAGAGGCGTGCCTGGCAGCTGCACGACGCCCAGCCCAGCAGCGGTGAGCTGAGAGCGGCGCCCACCTTAGCGGTGGGATTGGGTGCTAGGAGGCCAGCTGGAGCCGGCGCACAGGGGCACATGGAGTGAGCCTGCACAGCCACAAGCAGGATTCAGCCACGGCTCGCGACACATCATTTGTGGACGCGAGTGGCTGCCTTGGGGGGAGATGGGGGGGAAGGAGAGGCTCGCCTGGCAGCTGCGCGGAGACCAGCCCAGCGGCGGCAAGCTGGCGGCGGTGCACAGCCCAGCTTGTGGCCATGTGCAGCCCTGTGGCAGGCAGGCGCGCAGCGTCGTGAGAGGGGCAGCGCTTGGGGGCGCTTCGGCGTAAGGGGCCGATTGGCAGCTGCGGCAGAAGCTCACCCCCCTTGAAGGCGGCTGCGAGCGCGCCCGCCACACCTTGCAGCCCGAGCGCTGCGATCTTCGCTTCGATCTCAGTAATGCGCCACCTCACGCTGCGCCACCTGCAGCTTCAGGTGCAACCATAAATTTGCACTTGCATTGCCACAAAATTCCAACCAGTCAGCCTGGTGGTTGCCTGGTCTTCAAGCAAGCTGCTCATGCTTCAGTGTGAGCCGTTCAGCGCCGACAGCACACGGGTGTGAGCCAAGCTTTAGCGAGTGTGATGCTCAGGTCTGCAGCAAATAGATTGCAGTGCCGCACCTTGGGCTCCAGCATTGCTACTTCATCTGTCTGCAGGAGCAGTGGACAGGCAGCGGGCGGAGCCTGCAGCACGCCCGGGATTTCAGCATGTGCTGGAGCTGCATTGCTGAGCTGGGCAGCCCAGGAGCAGGCAGCAGGCCAGGGCAGCACCAGGCAAGAACGCGTGCATGCAGGAGCGAGGGCTCTGGTAGAGCAAGCCCCAGTCCAGTCCACTATGCAAGTGGAGGAAGCACTCGTTCAGCGGCCACATCGATGCCCATGATCAATCGCTGCCACGCCTTCAAGGCGTCCATGAAGCCTGCCCCCTCCGCTGTAAGCTTGAGGCGAGCGGCCCAGGCCTGCAGCATGCAAGAACTGAGGTGCAGATGTTGCAAGCTCTAAAGTTTGAGCAGAACACGGACCATGCAGATGCAAGAGGCCTTTAATTGGCCCTTAGGGGGATGAAGGCTCAGAAGCAGGCTGGGCCCGCGCAAACAAGCACATTAAGCTGTGCCAGCGGCACGGGGCAGGGGGCAGCAGCAGGCCAAGCCACTCTAGTCAGCCAACGCACGCCTGCAGCAGCTCAACGCGGGCCTGCAGCCAGAGTTCTGGGAGGCTCGGTGAGGGGTAATCGGGAGTAAATACCATTCCACAGCGAGGTTCAAGGCGATCCGCTTTGGGCGGTGCTCCGCTCCCACTCCTGCCGCCGCAGCCGGCGCTCAAAGCGGTGCTAGGAGCGCGCAGGGCGCATGTGGCCTTCACGCTCGTCCATTGAGACGACCATCGGCGCATGCAGAGGAGCTGCAGAGCGGCTGGCAGCTTGTGGCCGGGCGCCTGATGATAGCTGCCACCTCGAAGCGCAGTAACCTGCAATGCAGCGTCACCAGGGATCAGGCGCGAGGCTGGTGGGTGCTGCAGGCAGCATGCGCATGAAGCCATGCGATTTACTGAGAAAGCCTGCATGGCCGGCAACGCTGCTGCTCACAAAGGGGAGCAAAATGGCGCCCCCCCCTCCCCCCCCTCTTTTCTCGCGCGCGCGTGCAATGCAGGGCTCCACCTGGCCGCCTTGGGATGCGAGCGCTGTGCCACGAAGGTTCAGGTAAAAAGGCAGGTGGCAGTAGAGGGCAAGCACGCCTGTCAGGTCTTGTGTCATTGTGGACTTCCCCCCCTTGCTGCTGCTGGGGGGGGCGTGGCTGCACGCCCCCCAGGTCGCGGGAGGCGCCGGAGAAGAGGTCATGGATCCATTTGAAAACGACGAAGCCACAGCAGTGTCGCTTGGCGGCTTCGTCAGCCCCAAAGGCTGGGCGCTGGGGCACAAGAACGGCAAAGCGCTCGTCCAGCAGCACCAGGTCTGCACCCAGCAGGAGGGGGCTGCAGTCAGCTGCAGGCGCGGCCCCGAGG